>JAQFXN010003046.1:0-11546 GCA_034693365.1 Liacarus xylariae | reverse complement strand
AGTAAAATGATTAATTAATTTTGCTTGATAATTCAATGATATTTCATATGGCAAATATGAGAATATGAATTAATCGTCACAATCATAGACAACACCAAGCTGCCTTCTTAATTCATCCTCTATTTTAGCGAATAGTAGAGAGTCTTTGTGTGACATTAGGTCGCACTCTATCCTTCCAGCTCTGACACATTTTCTAACAGCATTCGCCTCATATCCAAGTCCATAACTGCCCTGGTAATATAGGTCCAGTTTTGATGTTTTCAAATTAAACTCATGCAACACATCGTTAACATATACTTTGTAAACCCCGTCCATACTTGCGGCCACAGAACATATCTTAAATTTATATGAAAAATATATAATTATTCTCAATATAATTATGTTTCAGAATACGAATATATGAGAGCTGATAATTCAAAAACTAAATTGCTTTGAAAATCATTTACGTCGTTTATTTGCTTTTACTTTATCTCGCAGTAGGATTGCACTATTAATCAATATATAAATTCATGAAATGTATCAATGAATTTGTAAACATTTAAGCAGTTTTAATGTTGATATATCTTATGAACTAATAAATAAAGATTATATTGCAATCAATCTACAAGTTAAAGGAGAACAGCAGTGTTGGCCAATGTGGGGAGAGCATAGACTAAGTAACTCCATGAGTTAAGATTTTGCAAAATAACCCCCTGCAGGAGCAAAAATTAGTAAATTTACCTAACTCCCCTTATATATTTTTCTAATTAAAAAATATATAGCCCCGGGATTTTCGTGAAAATCTTCTAAAAATTCCACTTCCCTATACCCCTTTGACTTGATCGTCACTGGCTACCCCTGAAGAACAGGCAAATGAAGACGAGCTATTTTGTAGAAGGAATTTTGTTATCGAATTATTGGTTCTCAAGTTTTATACAAATATCGACTTTCACAGCATTTGAAACATTGTGAATTTACTGTTCAGATTATTCTGTATATTCACCTAGAAAACCTAACTATGCATATTATTTTTTCTGTTATAAAATATTGAAGCTAACACTATTTAGCAAGTTGTCAACATTTAGATCTTTTGAAAGTTATTTTTTTCTAAAGAAAGTTTACATGATTTTTTCTTATCAGAATTTTTATCTTATATATCATTGAAGAATAACAGCTTTGTCAGTTTGATGGTTCTAACTTTATTGGCAATTTCATTTTTTTTAACCACATTTAGTAACAGATTTCGCCGATATTGACATTGCAGAAATTTATTAAGATTATATGAGATGTTATTCTAAGTAAATATTCACGAGGCGAAAATAGGTTAGACTTCACTGCATAATGTACAGTATTTCGTATGGATTGTAATGTAAGATTAACCGACAGAACTATCGATTTGGTTTACTCTTAACTATACTGAACACAATAATACTCTAATAACTTTATAAAAATAGTCATTATTAAAAATAATTCAAATTTTTCCTTGTAAAAATTTACCTTGATAGTTCCTTTAGTGCCTACAATATGTGCTTCCCTTGGTAATTGCACATGACCCTGTGCAGTCATAGTAGCTGTTCGATTGCCAGAGAATTGCAAGACAGCTGAAACATCCACATCCACTCCCGATTCGTTTAAATGTCCCACAGCTTTAATGCGTTCTGGTTTCTCATTATTGAACACCTGTTCAATTATGTCAATACAATAGACACCCATATCCACAACTGTACCCCCGCCCAACTCCTTTCTGGTAACTCTATCGCAGTTCAACAGATTCGAGCCTATATTCACGTTTACGTAATATACCTTTCCGATTACACCTTTCTTAATCTGATCGGTAACATATTGATACGAGGGTAAAAATCTTGTCCAAATGCCCTCCATGAGGAACAAGTTTCTTGACTTGGCCAGATCTATTAATTCTTTAGTCACTATAAAATAATAATCACAAATTTAGCTTTATTATTTTTAAAATCCATCTCTAAATTTATAACTAGAGAGTATTGAAACGAGTTTTTAGTTATGTTCAGAAATTCTAGAGAGCGAAACCTAACCTAACCTTCACAGTTTTTTAGGAACCCTTTTGTTCCACAAACAGCATACTTAATTAATCTTATTAAAGGATAAACATTAATGAAAACGAATAATGAGAAACTTTTACTCACTAATGTATACTCCCTTAAAAGCACTCAAATATTGATATACATCCATTTGGCTGTTAGAAGACCAGAACCACTAATTTTTGCTCTATAAATAATATTGTATATTAATGGTACGTACTTTTTGAATAGTACGGTAGATATACGGAATAAAGTTTTCTGTTAATCTAATTTTGCTGTATGCAATTGGGAAACATTGGAGGCTCTGGTCTTTTAAAAAGCCAATTGGCTCTAATGTCTTTAAACCAAGCAATTGTTTAAAATAGCCTGTAAATTTAGATAGTCCATTTCACTGTCGAAAACTATTATTACCTATAATCGAAAGTCTCCTTAGATATTTGAAAATTAAAAATTTTCAATTTAAAAATTATGCTTGAAAAATAGCATCTAGAAGAGAGATAGTCAAAGAGGGTATGGGATAAATACACAATTAATTTTGAGATTCTGCAAAACACTGTAAATACTATAATTAAATACTGTAAGTAAAAATTTTTACTTTATTTTACTCTCGATTGTGAATTTTAATATTTTGAAATTTATCATATCCACTGACTTTAAGAAAATATTCACTCAATAGTCTCCCACCTATACGCACATTACTCTGCTGAAGATCTAAATGAACAATCTGGAATTTCAATATTAACAATCTGGTTATCCAACTTATACTTTTAATTAAATATAAAGTTGAAACTGTTTTAATCTATGATTAGGTTTATAAATAAGATTTGAATTTAATAAGATAGCCCCTGTACTAAATTTGAGATACCTAGTGACGTTCAAAGAGTTGGGTAGTTTGTAGTCTATGGTCGTCGTGAATATCAAATATAAAAATAATATTTTAATATTTATTTTGCAACAATGAAAGTTTATAGAATTTATGGCGGTTTCACATTACACAAAATATGAATATATTTTGTGGCCATAGAATGAAAGTTAATTTAGCTATTTAATTGAAACAATTTATCTTATATTTTAAATTTAATACCATTACTTCAAATGATATTGGCAAATTTAAAATATTTATAAATATATTGTGACAATAGCCTAAATTAAAGAGCTCAACTTGGCCAGATGCATTTATATTAGAGTGCAATGAAACCATTAAGGCTGCTATAAACATTTCGTAATGCAAAAACAAATAATTTACAAAGATTATTTTTAATTCGAATATTCTTTCAAACCAATAGGCTCAAATTAAGCAATCTGTTGAACGCTTCAAGGTATCTCAGGTTCAGTCAATGGGCACATCAATTTTGCTCAATAAGTTGATTGGCTTTATTACATTTGTAATTCAAAGTCATTGGCTTTTCACACAATACATGTTTTCCTGCCTCGAGCATCAGTTTGACCATAGCTGCATGGTAAGGATTAATAATTCCAATATAAACTACTTCAATTTCTGGATCTGTTGCTAACTGTGCGAAATTTCCATAAGCTCTAGGTATTGAATGCAATTTTGCAAACTCTTGTGCCAAAACAAGTTGTTGTTCGGCCACAGCAACAAACTTTAGTGTAAAATAGGGAATAAAAAATTATTACATCAGAGTTTAAAAAATAAAGTAACATTTTAAAATAAAATATATAAAAATAAATATTATCTTTATAATTATTTTTCAGCTTTCTGGCTATTTTAAGTGATTCACCTTTTGCTACTATATTTAAATAATTTCTGAACGACAGCCGAAATATTAGTTTGAAATGAAAATTTAGTTATTCATAGAAACTATTATAACAAAATTTTATTTCATTTACTAAATATTAAGCTTTTTGTTACAGATTATTTAAATATTATAACATTAGGTTCATAGTAAAAGTTTTTCTACTAGCTGTACAGTTTAAATTTTTTAAAAAACCGAGTTTACCTTATGTTCAGTTTTTGGCAATAAGTTCACAGCACTGACAAAGTCATTTGAAATTTTGCCTGCGCTTAAAACACCCCATCTTAATGCCATAGTTTATAATTCGAATAATAACTTGATTAATTTTTAAAAATTTGGAAAAACATATATAAAATATTAAAAAATTCATTTTCCTTATATACTAGAAATTTCAAATAAATTGTTAAAAATTCTAGATTTCATTACTAAAGAATATTTTTTGTTTACAGTTTTTAACATTAATTTAGATTTATATCAATTAAACTTTGAGTATTAGATTAAATTTTTGCTTATTTTAATCATGGATGCGAAAGAGTTTAGAATATTATACAATTTAGAATAAGCACTTATCAACATGTAAAATTATAAAATGATAATTTTTAAAACTATAATCTATAAATGTAATTAGTTAATTGATTGGTGATTGATACTTTAAGAAATTACTTATAAAAGTATAGTCATCATGTATCTTTAAGCATGCTAAATTTGTACTTTTAAGAAATAAGTTTTGTTTTTCGAATGGAATTCTTTTTATTATCAAATTTTGTTAACTTTATCAATCTAAAATATCTGTAAATATAATAAATCAAATTGTAGACTTTTTTGACATTTTTATCAATTAAATAGTTTTCAACAATAACCAGTTTAGCAAGAAATAAATTCTATATTAGGTATGAAATTATCTTATCTAATATTTTACTACAAAAACATCCGCTACAGCATAGTATTGGGCAAGGATTATTTTCTAACTCATTCAGGAAAAATAAGTAGAATGTTTTTATTATGTATAGGAATAGCCAATGCTAGTCCCAAGTATAGCCCAAAATCAATCTAACTGTAAGATTTTACAAAATATTTCCCCTGACATTTTGGCTACAGGCAAACATCTATTCTTTCTACTTTTCTAACTCTGCATTATAAACCTCCGATCTTTTGAATCTGTACGGTTACTATGTCAAACATTTAGTGCCTGGATTAATGTTATTAGATTTGTTAATCTGTGAACGAGAGGTGAATTTCAATATCAAATAACTTGAAATACAATTTTTTGTTATAAAAAATTTCAATAAATGACTAAAAATTTCAAATTATTATTACGTTTGTCGGTCAGAGATTAATTAAATGTAGAAACATTAAGTTTGATATAGTAACCGTGCAGATTCAAAAGAACGAAGGTTTATATATTTTTAAATTTTTTATACCCTCCTCCCACCCGTTTCACCTGACTTGATGAGAAAATTTTCTCAAAAATCCTACCTATACCCCCCAGCCATCACCTAACATCTCGGCCTACCATGTTTACTAATGATTATGCATGATTATAACCATTGACAGATTCATTTAATTAATTTTAGACATTTATTAAAGACATAGAATTAGATTGAATTCTGTTTGCGTAGTTATATTATCAGCAAAACTTCTAACATGTGTTCCATACGAGACTGTATGGGAACAGTATCTATTTGAGACAATTAATTTATTGTAGTGTGTCAATTTGAAATGTACTTTGTTCTATTCTAAGAGCTAACTATGATCAAGCATGTGGAGATGGTCAATTGTATAGCCAAGTCTCCTACTCGTTTTTAGATTTTTAAACTCGTATCCTGGACAAACCATAACCGCTACAGATTATTTCCCAGCAGATATATTGTTAGCAATGATGTCTACTATCTGAAAATATAGAAATTTCTTTTGTGCAAAGGGGGCATGGGAGTCCATAGGGGATCGGCGAAGTACTTTAAACTGAATATCTAGTAGAAGCGCTTTGTATTTCGCTTTATTTTATATAAATTGATTCATCTGTTACCGAGAGCTTAATTTCAATATCAAATAATTTGAAATAAATATCTTTTTTATTTAGAATTTCTACAAATGACTAAGTTTTCATTTCAAACTAATATATTGCTTTCGTTCACAGATTAGCTAAACATAATAACAACAAGCTAAATACTAAATATTTTTCAACTAGTTAATCAGTATAAATTTGTCTTGGTAAAATCACTTTGTTATCGATACAAAAGCAAATGAAATTATAAAAATGACTTTTATAAAAACTAGTCAAAAATAACCAAATCATTAATCAATTAAACACTTTTCATCCTTGGAATAACAATGAATTTATAAGCTGACTTACAGACAGAACTATCGATTAGGTTTAATCTTAACTATATGTGGCATATGCAGCATACTGAGTGGTTTTCTGATCTTATATTACAGTCCATACGAAATACATTAAACGGTGAAGTCTAACCTATTCTCGCCTCTCGATTAGGTTTACTCTTAACTGTATGTATTACAAATTGAAAGTATAAAGTTTGTTAAAATGCAATAATAAGATAATACTTATTAAGATCATTATTTATGATTATAAACTATAATTGTAATTAAATCTTATATATTATTATCTAATACTTATGTATTTAAAAATTATACTGAACCAAATTAATAAATATTTAATTGATCATTAAATAAGTTTATAATTACAAATGGCTAATTAATTATAAAACTGACAAGATTAACTGTGAGACAGAAATAAGATAACTAGATAAACACTTTTTTCTCGAAGTATTGAATTTGTATCTTTTACATGGAGCATGTTGTGAATAACAAAAATTTTTAGGAGCTTTATAGGGATAATGGGAAATCTCTGGTTGAAATTTCACTAAAATCAATAGTTTATTAAATGTATCTCAACTAACGTTTACTGTTGTTATGATTTACTGGAAATTACTCTGAATTCAAGTTATCATTCATTAATACTATAATTAATCTAAAAGTGCACAGAAATAAGTTTAATATTTGTACTATAGATCTGAGGATAACAAAAATGGTGTTGAACACCATTTATCGTTACATTTCTAATAGAATTCTATTAAACGAAAGAATATTGAAAGAATTATTAAACTTAAAATTGATAAATAAATTAAAACATTTTTTTTAAAAAATTCATTATAAATAATAAAAATACAATTACTTCGTCGTAAGCAAAGATCGTGGCCTGAAATTGTTGCAACTGCTCCTCCATTCAGTTCTTCGTGAACTATGCTGTCATAGACTCGATTTAAAGAAAATGTCAGAAAAAAGATTTAAATGTTTTGTCTTTATAATAGCTTTCAAATTGATGGCCAATTTCTTTAGCAACTGTAGGCACAGGTGATAAAACACCGGAGGAATAGATTCGGCTAATAGTTTTTTTTGTGACTATTTCGCCACAAGAATATCATTGAAGGCTAAGAAATAGGAAAATAAGTCAAAACTTTTTATTAAACATAATAATCAAAACAAAATTTTATAGTTTGTAAAAAAACAGAAATGTTATAACAAAATAGTGAACATAACCTTCTGATTTTACATTTCTGCTTTATGGTGTAAAACAGTATTCATTCGGTAAATTCTCTGAAAGTGAATCAATTGAAAATATTTGAATCCATTAAAAACGTAAAAAAGATTATTTTTTATCATATTTTATCAAAATTATACTGAATTAATAAGAGTATTAGATGTTTGCATTGATATTAAAACAAAACAGAACGTAAAGTTTGGCATTAGATTTGAAAGAATACTCTTATTAATGTGTGTATCAAATATTGCCCATAAACATCATGATTAAAAAGTTGAGATATGAGTATTCAATATGAATAGATATTTAAATTGAATTTCAGTCTGTTATCTGAGGGCTTTAAATTTATTAGTGAAATAGTAATTATATTTACTGTCGATAAAAATTAAATGGTTTTCTGAAAAATTGCGGGACATTTAACATTGTCTTAATTGTATATATTAAGATCATAGCTATTATAAATTTGACTACACTTTGATTTGACAAATAAGATATTTTAACAAAAATTTCCATAATATTGTTCTTAAGTGAGTGTTTGAAATATCGAACAAAATAAAAAAAAATTTTGAGTCATTTCTGTAATTAATATATTTTTTCAATTATCAAAACTGTTATAAAAGCTAATAAATTTTTGCATTAGTTTTTAAGCAAATTCAGCAAAAAATTTTTTTTATTGTATTTTGAGAATTAATTTTAAACAATTATTTGATTCAATAATCACTTCATGTATTGTTTCACTTGAGAGATACTGAATGCAGGGATAGGAATGGGTGGAACGTATGTCTGTTTAGGTATATTCTGGACAGAATGGTGTTGGAGTTCACATAGTGAGGCGTCGGTACCATAGAGGTAATCACCCGTTCATTGACAGGATCGTGCATTTGGTACGGCATCTGATATGCGGTCGACTGCGGCGACATTTATAGGCTGGACAGGACTGGCAGCTCTTGTGCGCCAATATCCGATTGGCTTTAAATTTGATATGTTTTGCTTGAACTAAGCGGCCCGTAATGGGCGACACTGGCGAACGTGTGGTGCTGTTGTTGAGTTTGTGCCCCTGCATAATTTAAACATGCTGGCGTATTCATTAGTGCAAAACTCCCTAACATAAGGGAATAGTATAGATTGAAGGCTGTGTTCTACTGTTGATTCGCAGCAGTCATAGACGCGTGTTCTCGGCCAACGATTTTCTACTACTGATCGATGAGAGGCGCCATTGCTGTGCACTGCTCTGTGGGGTCGGTAAGCGATGAGAAGCGTTGAACAGAAAATTAGAAATCAGTATTAAATACTATTTATTTACTCTAATATGATTGAGTGCAAGCCGTCTAATATTAAGTTCTTCTGAATCTGTTTTCTCTCCATTCGAGTCCTCGTCGTGAATGAGGTGCAGTAGCTGGTCATCGATTTTAACCACTTCGGGCTCTTTTCCACAAATTTTACTTTGAGTTGTTCACTAAACTGTACTTTCCTTTGCTTAGATTTGTCTCTAATTTAAAATAAAGATAATTCAAAATTAATTAATTATAAAATGAATGGAAACATTAAGAATGAATTAATTGGAACAATACATATACTTTGGCTAATGACGGGTTCGATCTGCTTCCAAATCACTGGTTCGATGGGAATAGAACGTCTCCTTTATGATTAGATCGCTTCCATCAGTTGGAATTTCTATTGTAGGCATGTCCAATTGATGGCTATAGCCAAAATACAAGCTGTTCGAAAAATTTCCAAATTAACCTTTGGTGAAGAATAAACAATACCCACTTAGAACAATTGAGAATTTTACAAAATTTTTGTCAGATTGTGTTAAATACTTGCATAATTAAACAAGATATTGTATGATTCTATTCAAATTTCAGCAGAATTGATCGATATTTTATTAAATTAAATTATTTTTAATGAAAATCTCCAAGTATATGGTAGCTAAAAATCCTCTATACCTGAAATTAATTTTTCTGTTTTCAAATTGTTATTAAACGCTGGAATTGGGGGTCGGTTTTGTACTCGGTTACACATTTTAGGATTTTAAAAAATATTCCGTTTCCAGAAATGGCCGATAAAGTTGACGAAAACGATGCAATTGCCAATATTGTATTTAAAAACAATAAACTGCACAAATTTTATTCCAAACAAATACTACTCTATTGTATTCATTAACACAAACACAAAACTTCATGACTTATTGTCGAACTTTGCTCTTATATCTCAAGATTTTGAACGAATATACAAATTCTCAGCTTATCTATAGAGGATTGGAAAAATGATGTTTTTACTACAATTTTGCCTATCATTGACTCATTTTGTTAAGAAGTGATATAGTCAGCAATAGTATGATTTTTTCGTAAACGTGCCATCCGAAAAGAATATTCTTCTTTTTCATCATTTAATTAATTAGTTTTAGTGTTGTTTACATCAATACTATTTGTGGGAGTTTGAAAATGCAGTGAATTTTGATTGTCTTTTACTCCTTTCAAAACACAATTAACTAAATCATTGATTATTTCTCTGACTTTCACGACTTCAATAACTGTTCTCCTTTGACTAAATTCATTCATTAAATTCTGTTGTTTTTCTAATAATTTATTAATTGTATAAATAAATAAAACATGTTTCAGACATGTTTGCACTCGTGAACAAAAGTCAGATTCCTGGTCCTTCATTTCGTTATTCGATTGCTAGTATCTATTGATTAGTAGCGATTGAATTAAAAATCTATTATATCAAGCAATAGATGCTTCAGAAACCTATATAACAAATATAAATAATTGGACGATTATAAGCTGCTCATTGAATTTTTTTGGTCTAATCTGATGTATAGAGTATTGAATAAACATTATTTAGAAATAAATATTTGTTTCCTTTCTTTGAAATTAACTTTCCGAGTACTTGTTCAGCACTTAACGGATCGATTGTGGTCAGCAACGTAGAACACAGTCAATACCCAGGAGTTTACAAGGACTAGGTCTGGAACCGGTGCGAAGGATGATGGGATGATGGATATAAGGGAAGGGCGTTATGCCAGTTGGAGTTGGATTTAGGCTGTAGGGTACACGGTGACGCCAGCACAAATCGGCGAGCAGATGTCTGTTTTCAATGAATGATTTGGAGAGCCCGACAACGTTGCAATATATTTCTATGGACAATAAAAGAACATTTTATTTTTTCAATAAAAAACTACGGATTTTTCGTTGACATTTTCTCTTAAAAGAATCATAAAGTGCACAAAGGGATTCAATAGAGGGGTACTTCACGAGAATAAAAATGTTTAGTTTATGTAAAAATCTTTACAGGGAGCCCCGGAATTACCCATCAAAGTTTGAAATTTTTACATAAGTTTAAGACTAAACCATGATAGATAGAAACAATTTGACAGTATGACGATTTAAAGAATGTTGGCTTCTGTTAATTATAAAAATTAAAAATTTTTAAAATTAATTTTTCAAGTTAAAATATTTTTAAAATTTTTTTTGATAAATTTTCTAAAAAATTTTCTTTTTAAAAAATTATATTTAGATTTATTATTGTATTTTTTATTTAGCAAACAAATTATTTTTTTCCTAGAAGGTGTTCTTTTTTTATGTTTTTAAAATGTTCAAAAAATTTTACGTAATGTTATCCTATTGTTGAAATGTTTAAAAGTGGATTTTTTGTCCCTTAAAGTATTTTTTATATTAATGAACTAAATATTCTGAGTGCAACGATTTAGCATATTACAGATTTTGATGATTCGTTATCAATGTAGGAAGGAAATATATATTTGGTAGAAGGCGTTATAATCGAAAAAGTTAACAATATGAATTTAATGAATAGGCATCGATTCTGACTAATTCGCACACGCCAAATCGATTGGTGATGTTTTCAAACTCGATAATCTAATATTTATTGCAATAGTGACCCTTTATTGACTTACAACCACTAATATTTGAATCATAATTAATAAAAACAATATGAATATAGTATTTTTGAATATAAATCAATTCGCCAATCACCAATCGATTCATTACTACATTATTTGTAATTTTACAGCAAAGTTATATTTTACTTAATATATCAAACACAAATTTGTTTTGTTATATACAGCTTGGATCTTTCAAAAGAGGACATGATATAGATCCTGTTTTTACTTGTCCATATATTGTTTATCAATAATGTTTTATGTTTCAATAATTTTCAATTAAATTCAAACTT
>JAQFXN010003045.1:0-11547 GCA_034693365.1 Liacarus xylariae | reverse complement strand
AGTAGGACAAGACAAGACAGGACAGGAAAAGAGACGAACTTAACTAGGCTAATAAATATAATTAATCATTCATTTATTAATTTATATAAAGCATTGCTTAATTATCATTTATCACCTAATTCTTCATTATATTTGTCAAAATTTGAAAATTCTTGAAAGTTTTTATGAAATGAGAAATATTTTACAATACAATACAATTTAAATTCACTTATACTACCGGTAAGTACTGGAAATTTCAGTAAAAATCATTACAATTATATCCGCATATAAGCGCACCCCATGTGACAATTTCACTAATAAGAGCGGCCCTTATATGTGAGAGGACTCGTAAAGTAAAATTATTTTATACTAATTATTATTTTTTTAAAGCGGGGATAACAACAATAATTACCGGTAATACTGTTTTAAACCAAAGCTCTATTGGCTGCTAATAAATATTATCTTACTATCGGTTGAGAAAAATATTTTATAGATTTAGTATTAAATTTAACTGAATTTATAAAATTAGTGCATTGTATGTAACGTTTATGAACTAATAATATCAATTAAAACACTTAAATCAAACTCTGATTAATATCGGAAATAGATTTTGTTGTATTTGTTGGCGAAAACCGATTTTCAATGTCTTCAGAAATCAAATTCAATTCTTTAATGCCATTATTAAGATATAAGACATCTTCTCTAATCTTTGCAGTCGGACTGAAGAACATTTGTCTACAGCAGGACCTGAGATGAAATGTAATGCAAAGAAATTGATTGCAAACAATTAGATATGAATTCAAAAATACATATTTGATATAAACCTTTTAAGATGTCTTCTATCGACACGAGGACTGGGAGTTTCGATACCGAATGGAGAATAAAGTTGTAGTGGAGTCGTCTGAACGCCTTTGAATTGTCGGTAATTATTGGAATCACTGCTGGTATTAGTCATCTCTTGGTTTTGAATCGACGATAATTTTAGTCTCTTTTGAATTGAGAATTAAAAACTTTTAAATTTTTTAATTCAATTATTTAATTAAAGTTTTCATAAAAACTATTAATTAATTTCTCACTTGAGATAAGTTGTCAAAAGTGTTTCGGACACTATTCAGACGACGAGAAGCCGTGGTTTTAATATCTCTGATAACTGTCTGTGAATTAAATGTCGAATACTTTTCTTTTTTCGATTTCTCTATCTTTTTATCTTTATTTCGGTTTAGTTTTCGGTTTTCGTCATTTGATTTACTTTTGGCCGACTTTTTATTCGAACCAACATTTGGTTTACTTTTAATTTTGTCCATAATTTTCAGAGAGTTTAAGATCTAATCTATTGTTTTAATAGATTTTGAACTGATATTTGATAAAAAGTGTAATTCAAATAAGTGTAAAATCAATTGAAAATCGTTTGAACCATAAAACTGTTAAATATGTGAAAACAGGTTTTGAATGGTTTAAAAACTTATTGCAACGGTTCTAATGGTTCTAATGGTTCTAATGGTTCTGTTGGTTCTATTGGTTCTATTGGTTCTGTTTGGGACTTCCCATTCATTGGCTTTCATTATTCATTATTTGAATATTTTAGTTACTGTTACAGTAACAGTAAAACTCTTGGGGCTATTTAACCAGTGGGCCTATTATAGGCCAAATTGTAGCTTTTAAACACCCATCACTGGCTATGGATTACAGTAACAGCTGTTATGTCTATAGTTTCTCAAAAGTTTTAAATAAATTTTATGTTCACTTATGAATTGAATCTAATCTTAAAATAATTTGGTTAAAAAATACAGAAATCTCCCCAAAGTTAGTATAAAAAAGTCGACGTTAGAAAATGGCTTAAATTACAGTATTATTATCTAATTATAAGAAAATCGGACCTTTTGTATAAACCGAAGCTTCTTTACTCTAAAATTGCTGTTACAATGTTTTAAGCCCTTAACTACCGATAGGAAAGGGTAGAATCTAATAAAATTTAAAATGACAAAGCTATTTTACAGAGTAGATAAAGCAAAGCGTGAATCTTAAGTTACGTATTTTCAAACGAGAAGTAATTCCAAACCAAACACAAATTGGATGCAAACCAAACATCAGACTCCAAAGTAAATTTTTGGTCAATGTTAACCAGGGATGAGCAAAGCGGGGTTAGCTCGGAATACCGCCCCTGTAATTTTGGCCGATACCCCTCCGTCGCTCGCGAGGTACCCCTCCCCCCCCCATAGCAAAATTGAGAAAACAACGCCGAAGGGAAAATTGAGGAATCGCTGTTTTCGGAATATTCTGTGAAATTCTTTCTAAATTCTTAGAAAAATAAAAGTATTTTTTCAAACTCTTGTTATATTTGGTCAAATTCTGTTAAATTCTTATAAAAATTATCAAAATTTGCCCAAATTCTATCAAATTCTGTTAAATTCTTGCAGAATTAGTCAAAATTCTATTAAATTACGTCATTTTTAATTGAATTCTGCAAGAATTTGACGATTGCGTAATACCCTCCCCTCTGGACTCCCTGTCCAAAATTTGTGACATCACAGCCCGAAATACAAACCTTGGCTTCGCCAAAATCCAATACCCCACTGAAATTTTTCCTTTGCCCATTCCTGATTTTAACCCATTATAATGAATAAATTGAGAAATGTCGTTTTGGTTTGAACTTTAAAGGAAACATTTATTTATACACTATTCGGTTATTTCGGTTGAATTCTTATTGGATTAAATATCTTAAAAATCACCTTATTATATCATTTGTCAAATAAACATGAATAGATTTTTACATGAATTATTCGTGAAATTATATACTAATTTTTAAGGTAAATAGTATTCATTGAAAGCTTTTTCTCAATTTATTTAAATGAAAAATATAAAGAAATGATAATTAAATTATAACTTATATATGTTATACAGGTTTTGATAATTTAATCAAAAAAAGATTTAATAAATCGATAAACAAAACCATATGTATTGACAACATATGAGATCGAGATGTGAGTGAATGAAAGAAATGAAATTTTAATTTGTCGTCAATTATTTCAATTTCTATAATCAATATTTATATTTTGACCAAAAAAAAAACTAAAATCAGAAGTAAAATAATTAATTATTTTTAACATTCATTAAATC
The DNA here is from genome assembly GCA_034693365.1 of Liacarus xylariae. Taxonomy (NCBI): domain Eukaryota; kingdom Metazoa; phylum Arthropoda; class Arachnida; order Sarcoptiformes; family Liacaridae; genus Liacarus; species Liacarus xylariae. Next base: position 8,451 of record JAQFXN010003045.1, on the reverse strand, counting down.
GAACAATCAATTCCATAATATTGTAGAAAAAATTATTTATAATTACAAATGTTTAGACAATTATATGAATTTCTATATTAATTATATAATCGATATTATAATCGATTTATTCTTCAATTGTGTTAAACAATTCCAATAAGTTTTATAACTTTTTTCTCAATCATTCAAAAACATCGAAATTAACAAAAAGTTGTCGATAGTTAGCGAAAGTCAGCTATACTTTATTCATTGGAACCGACCAGTGCTTCGTCCATAAGTTCGTCGTCAATGTCTGCCATAGGATAAGGAGAGGGTCTTTGGATCGAACTGTTTGTCGAATGATTGGATGGAGAGGTGACTGAACCAAACGAAGTACTGTTCATTGAAATCAATGGCAACACAGGGTTTGAGGCGAGCGCTGGAGTAATGCTACTCGAAATGGGAGAAGAGGTTGATTTGGTGGGACTTTGAGACCCATTCAGAGCACTTAAGCGAGAGGTGGAGGAGGAAGAGGAGGAGACTGCCTCAGCGTTGATACCAGAGTTGGCGCGAATTGGTTTTGGTAGTACTGACGGGTCGTCTATAACCAAACCGTCCGCTTCTTCGTCGTCGTCGACAACTGTTTTATTAATTTGGGCCAAATCTGGAGTTTCAAGTCTGGACTGAGTCACTGCTGACCCGCTGTCCGCGCTTTGCATTTGGTCTGTCTTTGTATTATCAGAAGTCGAGACTTCATTAAACGTTTCAATCGTCGAAACAGTGGAATAAATTTCACCCGAAGTCGAAGCACTTGAAGCCGATGGACGACATTCCTGTGCCGACTCACTCGAGTCAATGGTTATTTGAGTCGAATTTTCGCACTCGCCGTTCACTTCAACACTAGCACTGCCACCACTTCCGCCTTCACTCGAATCATCGATAGCTTCCGTCGGTATAAGTGGCGGAGGATTTTGAAAGGCATCGGCCAATAGAGCCATCTCTGCCGGAGAACTGGGAGTACTGGTCGACGCCTTTACATCACTACTACTGCTGACCCCAGCCTTTTCGGTACTGTTTTGAGGGATGGACTCAAAATTATGATTATTATTGTCGATATTTTGATTGTTCAGAGAACTAATGGACATATTTTTATCCATTTTGTCGAAGGCCTCACTTCCCGACTCAATGCCTGTACTTTCCTGTGTTTGGGCCCAATTCGATAGCAATCGCTCCATATTTTCGCTTTCATTTACTGAAATCGATTTCGAAAAATTGGGTTTATTTGACTGAACGGAAGGAGTGGTCGACGCCGGCAATTGAGGGCTTGTATTGCTTACGGACGCACTTAAACTTCTAGAATAAACGACTGGTACCGGAAGAGTCGCGCCGTCGAATTTGGAATATACAGCGGGTCGAGAGGTCTCAGCAATTGTTTTGTTAACTAATGGAAAGGTAGTCGAAGTGCTATTGGACAAACTCTCGGTTGTATGACTTGCTTTGGTGGTAGAGCTCGGCTCAGGACTGGGTTTGAATTTTTCACTCATTGTCTTATTTATTGTACTTTTATTGGTCAGAGGATTACTGGCCGGTGTCTTCACATTCATTCGATCCCCAAAAGAAGGTTTGCTTTGATGTAAGACATTAAGAGAAGGAGAACTTCCTTTCGGTGAGACTACAGGTCCGGTCGGGTGAGTAGAACTCGAGACGTTTGCCCTAACGTTTCCTGTCGTCACTTTAGAGTTTGTATTGATTGGTCGTCTCATTGGAGAGTTGGCCGAAATCAATGGACTCGAACTCGTGGCCGTCGAAGGACTGGAAGATGTGGGCGCCGGGCGAGAGGCCGAAGAGGAGTTTGCTTTTGGCAGCTTTGGAATAGTGAATTTGGAAGTGGCTGTGCTCTTGAACAGACCCGTACCTCCCGGTCCTATTTTGTTAGAGCTCTCACTCCCGAGTTTAGTCTTAGTTATACTCATTTTGAGTCCACCGCCGGAATTGCTTTGTTTGATAGTGAACTGATCCGAACTCCGGGAATATTTTGTCTTCGATTCCGTCAATTTATTGCCTCCGCTTTGACTCACTTTAGGCGCAGATGTGGTGTCGGGTCTACTCGTCGACAGTGAACTACTTTCAGGCCTTCCGCCCTCATTGGGAGCACCGGTTTGTCCCGGAGTAAAACCGGTGGCGTTGTCTTGCTTTTGGTGCAAACGGTCGACAACAGCTGTTAAAGAACTTTTGCGCGAAATCTTTGCCAATTTTGCCGACTGTTGTTTGGATGAAGTGACCGATGAGGCCATCAAAGATGACGAGGCGTTAGATGAGAGACCGGGAGATAATGAAGAGGATGAGGAGACTGCCATCGATCCAGACTTGGATGAAGACAGCGATGAAGTCGAAGATATATTTCCCGACTTTTGTTTGATTCCTCCCAAGGGTTGAGACTTATTGTGTTCTTTCGTCCTTCCGGGCGATGAATTGAGTCCACTCTTTGATGAAGTCTTTGATTTTGATGTCTTTAATGTTAGAACTTTTGGTGATTGAGATGGAGTTATAATACCAGTGCTCTCTGAATCTGAAGCTTTGGGCGAAACACTGTAACCCTGTTTTTGACTCTTAATTATTGAGGAAATGTTTGTCGAATTCTTATCGAATTTATTCACATTTTTGGATATTTTCGATTCGTTACCACTCGTTGACGAAACGTTTGCTCCGATTAATGACTTTTTGCCAGAACTCGATATTTTCATAACTGTTTGCGACGGCGACTGACCCACAGTCGAAGGACTTTTGATGTTTAGGCCGGGAATGACTTTTTGCGATGCATTTGCTTCGATGAAAGCCAAGGATGAAGAAGACGTGACGTCACCCATAGCGCCCATCATAGGCGGCGGCATCATTGAGGACTCGGAGTTCATGTTTGAAGCATTCACTCTACCGGTGGTCGAAGTCGCACAGATAGGCAATCCTTTTAAACTGTCAACACTTTCGGCGCGTTTTCTTTTCCGTTCCTTTCTTACGGCTGCCGTCAAGTCTGTCATGTCTTCGGAGCCAATGTTCGCCAAATTAGACGATTTTTTATTTTCAGAACCACTTTCAATGCCAGCACTGGAACAGCGCCGGACGTCGTTCTTATTCGAAGTCTTTGACATTTTTATATTATTTAAACCGGTTTTCTTCATATTGTTATCGGAGCCACAAATGGACTCTTTATTAATCAAATATTTAGAAATATTGTCTTTTTGGTGCAGATCTTCGAGTGATTTAATTATTTTCAACTGTTCATTGTGTCCCTCATCTCCAGTACCACTCGCGTCATCGCTGGCGTCACTTTTCATTCTTTTTACTGTTCTTTTGTTTACACTTTTAGCTGAAATCAATGTTTGACCCAATCCTAGAGTAAGTGTGGGTTTAATATCAGTCATCACTTCTCCACCGCTTTCACCATAAAGTGATAAATCATTAGAACCGAAATCATTAAAATCGTTTTGAGTGCTTCCAAACGCATGTCTTTGATTCAGAAATGAATACGAGTTCGCAGTCTCTGCGCCGCTCGTGGGTGTCGTTCCTCCCGATATATTCAACTCTTGTTTTATATTTCCAATCGTTTCAGCAAAAGAAGCGGAAGAAGGGGTTGAAGAGGGCCGATAGGAGTTAGGGGTGTCGTTACCCCATTGAAAGCCGTCGACACCCAAACCATCGTCAGGTAAATCACGACTGAAGTCATCGTCACTTAGTTTACGTTTAGGGCTCTTACCGGTAGAGCTCGCGGGGCTTCGGGTTATGTTATCGTTAGTGGCTTTCCGTTTGCGTTGTTTTTTAGGCTTTTGTTGAGATTGTTGTGTCTGTTGTTGTTGTTGTTGTTGTATATATTGAAGCTGTTGTTGGAGTTGGAATTGTTGTTGCAGATGTTGTTGTTGTTGCTGTTGTTTGAGTAGATTGAGGGCCATTTGGGAATTGGCGGCCGGAATGTCACTCAACATACTCATCAGCATTGCGTTGTGTTTCTGTCCGCTCCCACTCTGGCCTAACATCTGATTTTGGTTTTGTTGCAGAAGTTGTTGTTGTTGTTGATGGAACTGTTGTAAAGTTATTTGCGGTCTATTCTGTTGAACCCCTTCTCCACTCAATTGGTGTTGCATTTTGTGAGCAAAAAATCGCTGCAAATTCTGTGACCCCTGAAGGCCATTGGTTTGTCCGATAAACTGTTGATTCATCTGTTGCTGAAGTTGTGGCGATTGAGTGCCGTTGTATTGTTGTAATTGTTGGGATAGATATGAGAGGGACTGTTGTCGTCCGCCATAACTCGGATCTAAGGAACCGTTGGATCCATTGAGTGAAGAAAAGTAGAGATCGTTTTGGTTGTGTTGCATCTGAGAGGACTGTTCTCTTGTCATCTGTTCCTTCAGAACGGCTGCCCTTTCTTTGCATTTACTTATAATCGAACGCATTGTCACCGGAATTGATAGACATCTTCAGCACAATTAAGACAATAAATGAGTGAATCAAACATATGTCAAATTAGTCAAACATGTCTTACCTCTGCATCACTTTAGAGGCGAAGTCGTCCGTACAGAAAGAGGAGAGACTACTCGTCGGATAGAGTTTGCACTTGACGTTAGTTACGTCTCGCAGATCGAGATCTACTGTGGCCAACGATTCTTCAGTCGGATGTTCGAACTGAATGTTTATGTTTGACATCGAAGTCGTCGTCACTTCGAATATGTTTGTTATGTCTTCTGTTGAATACAATTAAGTCATAGAAAGAAACAGTTATTTAATAAAACATCGAATTCAGTAAACTATGGATTTAATACCCGGTTTAGAGGTTTGACGAATAAAACTACCAATAATTACATTGAATAAGACCTGTTGTCTTAAATGTACCAAAATTCTGGGCACATGTGTCGGATGTGTTATTGGAATCGATGTAATGACAACTCCGTCCAACTTATCGCAGCTCTCATTCAAGTGATAACAATGGCTTTGGTTCGGGAGCTTTACATAGAAAGGACTGTTTGCAGATTGGGTTCCGTTTTTTGAAACTAATAATTGTTTTGCAATCAAATGTATGAGTGATTCGCGTTTATTGATCAGCTCATAGTTGAACTCTATGTTTGTGTCGGCCCTTATCTTCCTTAAGATGTCAATTGAGGTGACGAGTGGTTTCTGAAGTTTAAGCACAAAACAGGCCGGAAGTTGTGTACTGTTTAGGTTTGTAAGCGCCGAGAATTGGGGCAAATTTTTTCCTTCAGGTGTTTTCAATGTATTTATGAGCGACTCGTGTTGTAAGCGATGGGAAGAAGAACTCTCTATACATATAGTGGCCGAATAGCCCAACCGTTTCTCCAGTATTACTGCAACAAAATAAACAAATATTAATATTGCTGTATATTCAGTTGAGACACAGTAGCCGTAACCCTACCCTCGACATTGAGAGGTAAGCACGACTTTGAGGACAGGTCTATAAGATCATAGGGCGGCACAAAGTAAGTCAGTCTCATTGGATGTCCGCCCTTTCGGGGCTCTAATATTCCGACAGGAGATTTGTGGACCAAATTGTTTATGTCATTGATTTGATGACTAATTTTTAATTAAAGAGAAATTAAAGCAAAATTTCTTTAAAACAAATGTTTGTCTCACTTTTGGAGTTCAGCCAAACTCGAGAGATCTATTTCGAGCGCATGTAATGCCAAATATGCTTTGGTTTTGTTTTTTCTGTTAATACAACACTTGGTTAATAAAAAGATAACAGAGCTGTCAATGTTTAAGACAAGTCTAATCATTTACTTATCAGCGTTTATCTGATATATTGAAGACAATCCCTCCAAATGTTTGGTAAACTCAACGAAATCCCCTTTTTGTAAGACTTCCGTCAATTCAGGACAACTCTAATCAATCGAATTAATCTAAATATTAGAAATCAAGTGTTTTAATGAGTAAAAACATTACTCACCACAGCCTCTGCCTGATGGGCTACTTTGCAGTCCAGAACCAGACCAGTGGGTGATTCCAGTAATACCTCCACGTAATACATCTCTGAGTGAACAAAACACTCGACCCGTTTAGGAGTGGTCGGCGGCGGAACAATAGACTTAAGGCCTAATTGTCGACATATAGTTTCCAATCGTTCGATCATTGATTGCAAAGACGTGACGCGAATGCTCTTCTGGATTGTGTCCAAACACTTCTGCAATTGATTTCTTTCGTTTATATCAATTATATGTCTCTTTTCATTAACCGATTGTTTCATAATTTTAGACAATTCTGTCCACGACTTCATTTGATTGGCCTTTGAGTACAGTTTTTCCATCAAATTTGACAAATTGTCGTCATTTGTCTCCGATTTTGTCACAGTTTTATCCGTTTCGACAACAATATTACCATTAATTGAATCCATTATTTTTGGATTTGTGTTTAGTGTCGACTGATTTTGAATCATAACATTTGAAGCCATAATCAAATCAATTGATTATTGAAATTCTGTCAAAAATTCATTTATATATAATTCAAAGAACTTATAAATCGATATTATTATCAAATCTTAAACTAACAATCACTACATTTACACAGTATTTGATTTCTCAATTCCTGAAAAGGGTTACAATTCTGACCAAAAATAAAGTAATTTAATTAAGTTTTAAATTAAATAAATTCTAATTATTTGTCAGAAATTAAGTCTAAAGAGTTATAAAAACCTTAATTAAAACCTCTTCTAATTCACAACTGAACCCATAAATCCATTCAATAACTGAATCAAATAATTTTATTCAAATTCAACCAAAGCTACCGACGATTTAATTACTGTAACTTTATATTACTGTTACGAACATATTCTTAAGCTATGGCCACAACAACAAAATAACATTAATTACAAGTCAAGTACTTTAAGTCCTATCTAATGGTATTTAATTATCTGTAGATTCTGTTGTAATAATTACATTGAATTAACATAATTTGATATAAATTGCTTTAACGTAAATTCACTACAACTGTATTGTATGACAGCTTTCTCTTCAATAAATTATCTCTTTTGACATATAGTAGAGTAGGGCAGGGGTTAAATGCCATTGAAAGCAAGTGGCCTTATATTCATCGAGAACTGCAGTTATGGTTAAACTTGTATTTTAAGGACTAATTAATTAAATTACAATTACATTAAAATTGCAGTCATTTTAGACTTACTTTGAGTTTGAGTCCAATACTAATAAATAATTTTCATAATTATATTTAGATTTATATATATTTTTCACAATTTATTTAATAAAATAAAATGTTTTTTGGTTTTAATTTAATTCAATAAATAATTTATATTTTGCTTATATTTAAAAAACAATTTGACTTTAATTTAATAATCAAAACAATGAACTGTTGTTTCAATACATTAGCCAATAGTGAGGTAACCCTCCCTTCCATTCCATACTCAATAAGCTTTCAATACATAAACTACTTTTCCATTCCGTTATTCACTTCAACACTACTATTGATGTAAACAAATATAAAACGTATTTCATATCAAAAATAGTTTACGTTTTTTATTGAATTGAAAATTAAATCACATTTTCAGTGCATTTAATAAGAGATTTGAATTAATATTAAATTGAATTTAAATTTAGTGTAAATTAAGTGAAAGCAGAACTCAATGGAAATGAATGAACAAACGAAAGCACGTCTTTCGACCGTTTTGTCACTGATTAGAGTGACTTTCAATTACGGATACATTCCTCTAATCGTATATTTGGGTATATTTTCGTCAATTATTTCATTACAAAACCATTTATTGAATACTATTTTAAATATTCGTAGAGTTTATATCAAAATAAATACATTTCTAACAATAATATCAATCATTTAATGATATGTTTGTGTAAAACAGGTCTGAAGAAAGGGTCGGATCCGGGAATGCCTGAGCTGAATGTGGGCAGGTATGCCATACCCACCACTCCACTCACTCTTAAACTAACTGCTCAATGATTTTATTTAATTTCTACTTTTAGTCTCATTTGGTAGACATTTATGGTTTGATTGTAAGCCCTGTTCTCCTGTTGTCTCATCGATTCAACTCATTCGCCGATTCTATTGAATATATAATAATTTCATTTGTAGTCAAAAAATTTGAAAATTAAAGATATAATGATTTAAATGAAAACAATATAAATATACAAATCTAAGCATTGTATAAATACTCTGTGTTGCCAATTGAAGCCCTCATTTTTGGGACAGGAGTGGGTATTTTGGCTCTATTCTATAATTTTCATAAAAAAAAGTTAGAATATTCTGTGAAATTGTTGTAAAAATAGTCAAATTTAGTTTAATTATAATAAAATATTGTCAAATGTTTGCAATTACAGAGCATTCAAATTCTGTTTATTCAAATATATTATATATAAATACAGTATAATTTCACTTATAGCAGTCGCACATATAGCAGAATTCAGTTATAGAAGGACATTTCAAAAGCACAGGTAGATTCTATGGGGGTCGTAATGTTAAATACAT
>JAQFXN010003044.1:0-11548 GCA_034693365.1 Liacarus xylariae | reverse complement strand
AAAACATTTTCGCATTATTAAATATACTGCAAAGATTAATATCCTTTCATTACATCCTTGATAATTAGGAAGTTTAATAGTTAAATTCATGAGTCGTATTAAATTATTCTAATTTTAAAAACATATGCTTTCTCTAAATATTTTAATTTAAAATTTTTAAAAACAATTTATTGTTTTAAAATGTCAATTTTTACAATACCCCTGTAATATTAATAAGCTAGTTTCATAATTCACAACCTCCTAATTTTGGAAATTAAAATTTTTATCATAAAAACATAGCTAGTTCACAATTAGTTTATACCATATTTCTTGCAAATATCTTCTAGGTATTGCCAAATACGACACCTGAGTATTGAGTCCACGCCCACAGTCGGCTCATCCAGAATAATAAGTTTCGGTCTGTGAATCATCGTTACGGCGATCGACACTCGCCTCTGCTGTCCACCACTTAATTGACTTATTGGTCGACTCTTTTCCGGCAGATTTAAAATCTCCATTAGATTATTAATCCTATTGTTCAACTCATCCCTTTCCATATGATATATCGTTCCATAATAGGTCAAAATTTCTCTAATTGTGAACTCTTCGAATAGTGCCAAGTATTGAGGCATATATCCCACTCCTTTGCCAGGAATGTCAGAATATTTGCTCCCAGGCTTCACACCAAACACCTCGATTGAGCCACTTTTGTAGGAAAGTCTGCCCAATATTGAGCGAATTAATGTGGTTTTTCCACAACCATTTGGACCAAGGAGTGCAAATATTTTACCTAGGTTGAGATGATTAAATCTTAAGATATTAAAATACATAATTTGTGATTATTGATGTTAAAATTTTAAACTACCAAAAAACTCTTTACAATTTATTTCTGCACGCTTAGTATACAACCTCTTAGTTTACTGGCGTAATGTTTCTATATTTGAGTAATCTGTGCACGACACCTAATTTTGTGTTTGAAAAGAAACCTGAGTAATTGATAGAAACTCATAATAACAAAATCTTATTTTAAAATTATTTGATATTGAGATTAAGCACTCGGCCACAAATAGTAAAATGTAAAAAACATTAAGCTAATACACTAAGAAATATTCTAGTATGCATGCAGAAATAAATTGTAACGAGTTTATATCAAATAAATTAAGAAATAGAAAATTTAATTGCCAGCTGCATTTAAAATTCCAATATAAACAATAAGTACATTTAAGTAGAATTGTTACTGATATCAGAGGAATTTCTGACTAAAGCGCGGGCAGTACAACATGAGCATATTTTTTTAGCAGCTTTGATCTATGCATCTGTAAATTTCAAATAACTATGCTAGTAAATCATTGGAAACTCTATTGTTGGACAAATATTTTTCTATTATGAATACAAGCTGAAGATTAGTTTGCATATCTATTTTAATGTTAATATTTAATTTCAAACTTAATTACTTAACTTATTTTTAAAGATTAAAGCACCTGTGAGCAAAGGTTGAAAAGTTAGTAGAGGAATAATGTCATAAAGTCTTCGCAATTTAAAAGGGCCACGTTGTGCTACCTTTATATTAAGTCCATATAATTGTCACAAATTGTTTCATTGAAACCTTTACAGTAAATATCATATATTTTCCTACAGTAATTTTCAATATCTTTAACATTGATTATAAGTAAAAGATTGAACTGGTATTGAATGCTAATTAAAGTATGGAATGTTAGGCAAAGATTTGTATTAGAGTTTCAAAAATTTAATATCGATTAATTCATTTAAATATTAATTAGCATGATATTTAAGTTGATTAATATGAATTTATTATTATAATTTTAAGAAAACAAAGACGAGATATTTTTTTTAAAAAAAATCGGATTTATTGGATAATAGAAAAGAATGAGACAAACTATTTGAGACATGAGTTTTATCTATGCCTTATCGTTATATTCAAGTAATAATAAGTCAGATTGACTGACACGATATTAATTATGTATTATAAATTTTGCTTCAAATAAAAATAATTGCGACAATTATACGGACTTAATATAAAGGTAGCACAACCTGGTCCTTTTTAAATTGCGAAAACTTTATGTTAAGAAATTTTGCTCAAAAAATCAGGGTGAGGAGTATAAATCAAAATTTAAAATATGAAAAATGCACAGCGTAGAGAAAGATTAAATCAACAATTTTTCCCATTATATAAATTCTAAATCAATACTTTATTAAATATACTAATCTTTAAGAATGTAATATATTTGTTGTATAACTACACCAATATTCCCTCAAATCCTAGAGTTAAGTTGACAATATATAATTTATAATTTATAATTACTATATTGAAAAGATTGTTTTAGAATGACTGAAAAATAATAGTAAACTATAGCACCTGTATTTCAAACTATAATTATAATCCTTATATTGATTATAACGTAGTAAAATTAATAATAGTAGATGTATTAGATATTGGTCGTGACTAGAAAACTTAACATGATCATTGACTGTAGGTGCTGATTAAAAAATGAAAAGTAAATTACTACATATTTTCAAATAAATCATATTAACAAGAAAGAAACACATATCTTCAAAATAGTATTTTAACTAGTATACATTTATCTAAAAATTTAGAATATTCAAGATAAAATTTTGAGAATACTGAGGAAAATTCTGTATTTTCAAATAATAAATAAATTATTTTATTAAATTTAAAATACTTTTCCTTTATTTCTCATTTAACTTTTTAATTGCATATATTATCTTGTCAATTAAAACTGGCTAATAAAATTATAAAATATATGCAGATTATTATGTTATATTTATTATAAGCAAAGAAAAAAATGCCATTGAAATAATAAAACAAAGTTACATTGCTTCTGGCGAAGAGATTAAATTTTTAAAGGAAGAATATCAATTAATATTATCCTAATTAACAGAGATTATCATATTTTGCCATTTTAAATTAAACTATTACAACGAATAAAATAAAATATCCTTTGAGAGTATTAACAAATTTTGGTGAGCGAGGAATTTTTGACATTTTTCGAGGACAATGGATATTTTGGATATACGCCCTATTGAGCATGCCTAATAATAATTGACCACTTTGTTAAAGCAATTGAATTCTTACTGATTTGTGCCCACATCAATCTCTCTCTTAACTGCTGCAATGGAGCAAATAATTATATTTTTAATTTTATACAGATGTTGTTTAATTAGCACGAAAAAAAATTTAAATTTTGATTATAATATTTAGTAAATTATTTACATTATTGGCTAGCTAATATAATAAAAATTTACTTCACAAAAAAATGCATTCTGGCAGTTATTTTTAAGTTGCAATCATAATATCAATATTTCGCAACACAGATTAAATTGAATTGGCTTGAATCAATTTAAATATAATCAAATTTTTAAATATCATGCTTTTCTGCTGCTTATCAGTTATACTAAATCTCACAAGTTAATATAATTAAATCTAATACCAATATTTTAAAAATATAATTAATTGATTTAATAATAAAGTTTGCAATGATAAAAAGTTTTATTTTCTAAAACTTAACAGTCAAAATTGTAACTTTCAAAACTAAAAAAAATGTATCAATCTACATATACAATGGCAAAAATGTATTATTGATATTTTAGGACTTCATGTTAAATTTTTGATTGATATATATTTAATTTTACTGAGAGATGCTTTTTTATAAACATCAAAAAATTATTTAATTGGAAATTTTGTAATGTTTTTTCTAAAATCTCCAAATTGTACTTGTTTAGTACATATTCAATGAAGATCTCAATCATTAAATGATAAATATATCAATCAGTTTATTAAACGAACTAAAAATCAAAAACATATTCAATCAAGAGTACATTTCAAATGCGTAAATAAAATGTCAAGCTTAATACTCTATTCAGTTCAAATCACGTAGGTGATGCACTCATTAAAGAAAACAAATATATTTTTTTTAAATATTACTTTAATATTACAGTTTAAACATTGAATCTTTAATCAAATCATGCTTTGCACAAATATATATTAATTAGTATTGCTTCCCAAGGATGTAACATCCTTGTTCTATCTGTATGAATCAAATTAAAAATAAGTGCGCAAGATTTATATTAAAATACTAAATTTTCAATCTAATTAATTTTGACCTCTGCGAAATTTATTACGATTAATTGAATTATATCTTATTAAATATTTCTAAACTTTAATCTAATGTTTAATAAAGTGTTATTCTTCTTAAAAAAAATTGTAATTTGTCAAATATATGCAAGCTTCTAAAAGAGATGGCATCAATCACAATAGAGGGTGAATTGAAAGGATGATAACCCGAATAGAATTTACACAAAAAATGCGAAATATTTGCAAACATCATCCTATGTTTAACATTGTTATAAGATCGATGACACCAGGATCAAAAAAGTAATTTTAAAGTTTGGAATTTAAGGCCAATAAAATAATCAGAAAGAAATAAAACTCTCAGAAATGCCCATCGTCAAGTAAAGATAAATAAAAATTTATATAACATTCTGATGTGATTCTCCCAGGGTATGAGAAATTCTCAATATATCGCTATTTTAATCCTAATTAATATTTCAAATAAAATATTACACAACATGCAGATTTTTACAAAACAATATTCCTAAGCTTCACCCGTTTTTTTGTTTATCTCGAAATTAATGTAAATTATAAACATTACAATCATGTGTGTAAGATATATCTAGGAAGATTAATAAGTAAACACATCTTAAAACATTGAATATATAATTTGTAACATTATAAAATAATTAATAAGGTCATTATCAAAAATAAAATTAATATTATTATCATGTTTATTTTAAGTTATATTTTAAAAATTAATTAGCTTCTCAAATAAGAATCTTAATGATTAAAGATTAATTTATTTATTGAATTAGAAATTATGAACATGGCAATAATTGATCCTATGGCAAATTTAGTCTAATAACATACCTTTAGGCACCTGTAGTGACAATCTATCGAGAACTTTGACATTTTTAGAATAATTAAACACAACTTGTTTGACATCAATAGCCAATTGTTGACAATTAGACATAACATCACCATTGGTGTCACCCATGTCTTTAACATAGGAAAAGTTTTCCATTTTTCCGCACAGACTCTGCACTTCCACCACACTATCTATTCTAGACGTTAGCAAAATCTTTTTGCAAAACAAATCACTGGGTTTTCACATAAGAGAAGAAAAGAGTTATGAAAGAAAACATATTTTAAAAATTCAGCTCTTCATCAGAAAAACCACTCATAAAGACTGTCAGTGATTGACACAAACACTATGTTTGGCAAAACTAAAAATAGTAAAAAAAAGAGTTGTGTCTTGTCGTTTATAGAGTTGATTGAAGAATAAGAAGAGGGGATATGTTTTTCAATAGTATTACAGGTGTTGTCTATGAATTGCAGTTAATGTTTGTAATAAAATTGAAAATGAAATTAGCGATTGAGAGCACAATTACAGTACGACTGGTGCTATTATAGAAAAGACTTTATGAATAACTGGTTTTTTCTCTGCACTAATCTATGGCTTGAATAATGAAAAGTAGAAAGTCTTTTATTATGGAATAGAAAGACATTCAAGACATTCAATGTCAGTACGACTTTTGAATTTCAATTAAGGTTTATGTAGTGATAGGAAAGTAGTTTTCTTTACAGTTCTTTAATTTTATTTTTATGTTTTTGCGGGAAATTCTGTTTTGTCTATAAAATTTCAGATAATTTATTTTTATTTTTATTTTTATAAGAAAATTATTCCCTCTTTTTTTTGTCATATAATGTTTTGGTTAATCTTAAAATTCATCAGGAGAAAAACATATGCAAATATTTTATTTGTAATACATTTGTTAATTAAATGTTAAATTAAAATATTTGATTAAAACTTTTGTTTATATAAAGTATTTAAAATATTTCTCTAATTTGTATGAAAATAATTATTGATTTAAATTTGATTGAGGGTTTTGTTGTTGTGAGAGCACATTTTAGAATAAAAATATATTTCTTTCTTTTTCTTGTAAGAAATAGTAAGAAATATACTTTTATTCTATTGATTTAAATATAATTTACTATTTAATCAATCTTTCCTATCAAATGAATAGTAATTTTATTATTTTTAAAAGTAATAATGCTCATTTAAATAATCATTTTCTGTTGTTGTTGAGGGTAATTATTATAAACTGTAAGGATTTCTCGATTGTTGATTATAAAACAAACATACAACTTTATGCTTTTTAATTTTCAACATGTTAAATATGATTGACGAAAGCATATTTCAAACTCGAAACGATCAATGTTTTTTTTAATGTGAAAGGGTCAATATAAAATGAGTAATAAACTATGCTATTGCGCAATATTAGCATAAACTATTAGCTAGACAATAATTAAGGACAAGGATATATTAGTATTGATAGTTTAGGTATGCAATGCACGAAAGAAAATTCTAGTTTTTTGTTCACTACAACTATTCAATAATCATTATTGTGTTGAAAGAGAAATGCTTTAAAGTTCATTTTTTTCAAATAATGTCTAATTCTTATTGGAGAGTCGAGTATTTGAAAAAGCTTTTTACTTTTAATCTAAATCTTTGTGTTTTAGATGTATATTCTTCCTCAGGAAAAGTATTTTTAAAAACTAGATAATTTTTTTGTTCGGTAAAATTCATATTAAAATCAAAGCGCGTTTATTTATTATTATTGATGATTTTTAAATGAAATTTACAAGTTTGATTTAAATCTTATAATCAAGTTATTTTTTTTATAAAATTATAATTTTTTCATTTTATAATAAGTTTCTATAATTAATATTCTGAATATTTTAAAACTGTAACATAAAATAAATGCAGTTTAGATAATTTTAAAATTATAATATATGTGGTTATGTGTACTATATGTGGTTAAATATATAGAACAAGTATTTAATAAAAAACAAAATCTTAAATTTTTTCAGCAGTAAACTCTCGATTAATTTCCCCCTTTTCTTTTCAATCTAAAAAATTTCTGGGGAAATTTTGACAGAGAACAAAAGAGCATTATGTTTGCTCTGTTGCCACAAGTTTGTGCAGAGATCTTAGAATATTTTAAATTTTTAAAAATTTCATAATTCGATTAAAAACAATTTTAAAATATCTTTCATGATAAATTAATAATCTATTAAGTTTATTTGATAACATTTAATGGAAAGTATGCATGCTTAGAAAGGACATAAATTCTAACTTGACCCTACTCAATAACCAGGGCACCACTAATAATAAAATAAACATTCAAAGATACAATAAAGAATCATGTTTGTATTATTTGATGATAAATATAAAAAAAATCATCATATTGAAAAAGGGGGAAAATAAAATATTCTCGTATATATGTGTAAAACATAAGTCTAGTGATTCACTTTGTCCCGAAGCATACCTGCCAGGGCTACACATTAGTGTTGTCCCCATTTTTTCATTGCATTCTTATATTCGTATTTTTTTATGCCGAGAAAGCGATCTGAAAATTACATAATTATATACGGCGTTCAAAATAACACACATATAGTAGTGAAATATATTACACTATATTTTCGCATTCAAACGTAAATCAGGTTTTCATATATAAATTCAATTCATTGGCGAATTAATTCTTTCGCAATATTAAATTTTTATGATTTGCATACAGGCATTTGCATTACGCACAAGTCAGCCGTGCGATTGGGTATTTTTATTATTTATTGATTTTTAAATACATAAATTTTAATAATGACCTTGCTACTTACATAATTAAGCTAAATTATTTAATGATTTTTACGCCAATCTCGGAATTTAACTAATTCATCATTTATGCATGACGAATATATTGAATGAATAATTATTTTTTTTTTTTGCTGGTGATTAGAGAAAAAAATCTTTAATGTGAAGGATTATTCTTTAATAATATAATCAAGGGAAATTTTTTAGAATTATTATAGCAGCAATTATAATTTTTATAACTATTAACATTTATGTACGATTTGCACATAAAAGATAATTTACAATTTTATTAGAATTGAGTTCGCAGATTATTTAAATTAAATTGTAAAATTTTAGTTTATTTTTCATCTGTCCTTGTCGAATTTAATTTTTGAAAAATCTATTTTTATATTTGTAAGCTTTTATAATAATTATTATTTTTTTCGATCAGCTAGATCGGTTTTGTCAAGTTGAAATAAGTCGAAAATAATTTATTTGTGCTTGATATTACTGACCAATTAAGTTATATTTATACTAAATAAATAATACAAGCATAATTTTCTATATAAGAGTATACTGGTTGGAATTTGTGACTACAAATTAGATCAATTATCATGGTATAACAATTAACAGTAATTTTTAAAATTTACAAACTAGTACAGGAAAATTAACTTATACTATATGTAAGGAGCAAGTTAGTTAATTGTACATAATTGTCTAAAAAAGATTCAAATTACTTTCTTATCTCATTCTATAAAGTTTCAATAGATACTACAGAAGAAATTTTAAAACTATATTCATGGTTAATTATAAAATGATTAAATTTACAGATAAAGAATTCTAAAGAAGAAGAGATTCTTACTAACAAAGTTTTTATTATTTTTACATTATTCAAGTAAAAATATACATGTTAATTATATTTAATCAACTGACCATTGTCTTTTTATTAAGAAAGATTAATACTGTTATTCTAAAAGGGAAAATATAACTCAAATTGAACTGATCAAGGTCTTATCGGTAGACACTTCAGATTAATTGTCAATCCTTTGACCGAACCTTAAAATATAAAAAGATAAATATTTCTAATTTATTGCCTTAAGCTATGAATAAATATATTGAATCAAACTTAAGGAAAAATATCTTTTATTATTTGAAATAATTGTTTGAATTTTAATTACTGTTACATTTTCTATGTACATAATTTCTCTCAAGGATATGCTTTTCCCAAATAATAACTTGTGATACGTGTGCTGGAAATACAAAATATTCATCTAGATTACAATCAGTTTGATTTGCCAGGACAATATGTAGCGTACATTTCCCCATAGCAGGTTGATTCACATCTGTTAAAGCTAACAATTTTAACAAGGCTAGTTGTAGTTTTAGCTTTTATAACACCAATACGCTGTTGACAAGTGCCCTCGTATGGTGACAAATCTGACTTGATGAATACTAGTGCTCCATCACATTTACCGCCCACTGCCTGTTGAAATGATGAATACGATTCAACTCCTGTTTAAAATTTAACATTTTAATTATAAATCAAAACGAATAATGTATAAGCAGGGATGAAGTAGCCAAGTGGTATTATAGCTAAACATGCACTTGCAGCTTGCCAAATGTATTTTTTAATGAGTTTTATCTGCGTAGATATAATTTTAACTCTATTTAAAAAATATCAAAGTTCATTTACAATGAAATTAACACGTATCTTCTATCTAGCTCAATTTTGGTTTAACTAGTGAAAGCTAAGTTTGTTTGTTTATTAGTTTTATCACTCTCCTAACTAATTAATTCATAAAATCACAAAATCTATCCGGTTTTATTATTCATCTTATAAGATTATTTTCATGTTAAATATTTTAATTTTAAGAAATCCTGACTACTTTACCATTAGTATTGATTCGGGAAAAATAGGCCGATGTAGATTCCAGCTGCACAAATGTATTATTACGATCAAAACCAACTAGATCGTTGTTGCTTGAACCAAAAGCAGCATAAACATTATTACATGTGATATTCGAATAGCCTCTTAATTTTAAGGATATTCTTTTGAAATAAGAATTTTTATCACATATATAACTGCCAATGTATTTATATTGTACATAGCCAATTTTATTATTAGTACACAATAAATCCGACGGTCTAGGACGATTAGCTGGAATAAATATGTTTTGAAGTTTACAATCAAATAAGGTAATTAAAAGATTTAATAAAAATTACCTAAGCTATTTTTTGAACAAGATACAATGCTAAATATGAATAATGATGTAAAAATTATTAAGAATAAAAATGTCATTTCTATTTTTTTAAACATTACAAGTGTGTAGTGGAAAATATAAATGATATAATTTTAAAAATTATCAAGTTGTTTTAAAATATGAAATAAAAATATAACTGTTTTGCAGCTTTAAAGTCAATGACCGCAAAGAAATATATATTTTTAGATTTATAATTAAATATATAGTAAACTGAGATGCCCAGTGGGGGTATAGCCTAAATACCGCAGGCAAAAAATTTTGTATTTACATTTCTCTCTCATTAGCATTTTTCATATTTTCGAATTTTGGCTATACCTCCGCCTGACATTTTCAGGAAATTATCAATAAATTCCACCTTGTACCCCTTCTTGACTTTTAGGTCTTTGTGAAGGCCTACATTTTTTTATCCAATCCCTATTTATGGGGACATTCTCCCTGCACAACAGGGGATTTCAACCCAGCCAGGGATCACTGCTTACTCAGAGGTATGACAGCGAGGATGTGTCACATTTAAAGAACACACCTGGGTCCTCCGTATTGCGAGGCTCGTGGCGATAGCTGATCGCATACTACCAATTGACGACCCTTGGTTTAGGTCCATGATCATCTTGCCCCACCCCAGGCCCAACAAACTAAACTCAGATAAAAAGATTGCTCACCCAGGGCAGGGGTTCGAACTCACTACTCAGTAGCCTATTAAGCAGAGACATGGCTGTTAGTCCATCCGGCCATACTCCCAAAGCTTTGTGAAGGCCAATATTGAACTAATTAAATTTTATTAAATAGATCATATTTATTTTGCTATATTATACTAATCAAGGATTTTTAGTACATTTTCTCATGTACTCATATTAGACTAGTTAATGCAAACACAGTTATAGTAAAAAATTAAGTGATATTAAATTTTAATAAATATTCATGTAAATATATTTACGTCAATGTATTGATAAGATAAAGAATCTAATTAAAACTAACATGACAAGTGCAATAAAAGTTCTCATTTTAGTGCTTGTTTTTAAATATTGCAGTGTATTTCTTTTTATAGTTATATAATTTGTCCTAGAACAAATATATTACAGAGTTTTGCGTTTATAGATGCAATAATTGCAACTGATTTTGGAAAGTAGGAGTGGTTTTGCAAATCACTTTGGAATAGTTGCGAATGAAAATGGAAATAAAGCCATTCTTTGAAAATATTCAATTTATTTCTAATATTGGAACAAAAAAAAATTTTGCCGAATAATTAAAATAAAATATATGCACAAGCAGAATTGACTACTTTCTCGAGTGACCACTTTCCCGAATTATCACTTCCCCGAGTGACCCTTCACCGAATGATCACTATAACAAATGGCATTTTCCCAATTGGCCACTTTCCCGAATGACATATTCCCTGACTAATAACCCGAAATGGCTAATCCTGGAATGACTTATAATCCAAATGATTAGAAACTTATTTGTCAGATATTTATTTCATTTCATTCGGGAAAGTGGTCATTCAGGAAAATAATCATTCGGGAAAGTGGTCATTCAGGAAAGTAATCATTCGGGAAAGTGGTCATTCAGGAAAGTAATCATTCGGGA
>JAQFXN010003043.1:0-11552 GCA_034693365.1 Liacarus xylariae | reverse complement strand
TATTATTTTTAAGTTCACATTAAAATTTTTGCATTATAAAAATTTTATTTATTTTATATGAATTGCATTTTTACACTACTAAACATCATTATAAGTAAAACATAATGATTTGCGTAATTACATATTTCTGAGGTTTCCATCTGTTCAACGAATATATTTTCAAGATAAAATAACCTCTAAAATTCTTGAATGATCATAAAAAATAACCATGTAGACAATTTGTTTAAGCTGAGGACTATATTAGTTACACACATGTCGGATATTGATTAATCTAATCCAACCTATTTTATAGATTTGTAAAACTTTTGCCAATACGAAAAATATATTTCTAAAACGATATTAAAAATAGCCTAAAATACACATTATATTTTGAAAATATCCTGAGACAATTTTAAATAATATATTATAGATAGATTTCAATTCTTTCTACATGTAAAATGATTAACATTTATAAACATTTGTTACAAAACAGAATATAAAACAGAAACATTTTAAATTTTATGAAAGCCAATAAAATTAATTATCATTTATAATACAAATATACAGCAAAGTTGAACCCAAAATGAAAATTGAGAATAGCATATATGCATAATTTATATACTATATACAAAGTAACGTAAGCGAAGTTCTCTTATTGACAAAACTCTCACTTGAGATTCATCTTAACTGTAAAAACATATAAATATTCACTCATTTTCATGAACGCTTTTTATACCTCTCGGTGTAAGCGCAGTTCTCGAATGCTATGCGTCCTACTGTCTAAAGCACTTTATCTCACTCTATAGAACAATTGACTGCTCTTGGCTAGCAGTGAAGTGAGAACAACTGAGAGCGATATTAGTTGAAAAAAGTCTAAATAAATAGACATCAATAGCTGGGCTCGAAACAGCGACCTTTCGCAACAGTATGGCGAGAACCATACCCAATGAGCCACCTCCGCTCTCACATATAAATATTTTAAATCATTGTTTTCTTGACATCTTTATTATTTTAATAAGAAGCAGAAATAGATATTAACATAATCAGTTTACAATTTTTTTAAAAATTCAAATTACTTTATCTAATAAATTTTTATTGTTGAAATTTTTAAAACTCACTTCATATCATTGGAAATAAATAAATAGTAAATTACATCCAACACGAAGTTCCCACTTTTATTTTTATAACCAATTCGTTCAAATCATAGTCTGTACCTATTAATAAAATTATTTTCATAGTTAAAAATTTAATTTAAACCAAGTTTGATTGTTTCTAGTAGAAATATAAGTTTAAAAAAGAGAAAACTATTATTTTTTTAATTAAAATTATCAATAATAAATAAGCAAAATATTACGTTGTTAAAATAAATGATCTTTAAATTATTTTAATTAACTTGGATGATAACGATACTACTAGTGTGCTATTTTGGTATGTTTTGCCTCCTCCCACTATAGGCTTAGGCTTATCCCATAAAGGCGTAAACTCCACCTACTTTAGCAATATAATACTCCTATAAACCGGTTTTACTCCAATATAGTGTTATTGAGGCATATATAAATTACGTTGATAATACACTACGTCCCCAAATTACATGCATAAATTATGTATAAAAATTACGTCACCAATAAATTACGTCATATTTTGCCGCATATAAATATTTTTTGTGCATCTATTTTTTGAATAATGTTTTTTTTATTTTTTATTTTTTTATTCTTTAAAATTATATAAATTATTTTAAAATATTTAAATAAATATATAAATAATGGAAAATTCAAACAAAATATCTGTTAACCAGTCTAAATATCTTCTAAGCCCTCCAGTGTCTTTGAATTCGTAATACTTACCTTTCCCTTTCAGTATATAATCACTCGTTGACTGTCTTTGCTTTTAACATGAAGGCTTGGGAATAGCTACTGTTCTAAAGTCTGTTTCATACATGTTGAAAAAACCTCTAATTTTATCTGGTATTCGTGGTCATAATGTCACTGAATATTTTGAATTTCAATATTAGTTAATTTTACTTTATAACCTATTTTTTGAATCATTCGGCCTCATCGGCGAATGGCTCTTCTCGATATCTCGGATATTTTTGCCCCAGGGCAAACTATTTTTCCTGTACTATACACCATACAAGTTATTTTACGTATATTTATTATTAATCGATAAAAAATTTTATCTTCAAATATTACATTATTTACATTATAATATATATGCTTTAGTTTTAATTCAAAATTAAGCTGGGCCGTGACTGTATAACAAAACGTGGGCAACATTACCATATAATATGATCTCTTTGATTAAATAGTGATGCAATCTCTAAACGTGTAAATGTATACAATACTCGCTTATTGAAAAGGCGCTGATAGATTGTTAAAGTTGTACCAAAGTGTTGGTCTATCTCATAATTTATTTCACACTTTCTATTTGAGATTATAGTTGATTCATAACTGTTTTTAGTATAAAAAAAAGGTTTAGATATGTAATAATATCATTAATTTTAAAGCAAAGTCCTTCACTAATTAAACTATCATTTCTAAAATCACGTATTTGAATAAATATTTCTACAAAATTATCATTTGATTTAATCATTAAAGTTTCAATACGTTGATAAGAGCCGTTGTCAGTTAACATTAATTCAAAAATATTTCAATGATGACATTTTATAATCTTATGCGACTCTTATATAGAGATTTTAAACTCATGTGAATTGTTCACTCCTTATATGGGTTTATTCAAACAGTTTTGGGACATCTTGTAGCAGCACTAAGGACATGATATACAGTAGTTGTTAGCAAAATGAATTTCGAAACACCTTATACTCACGTGATTTCATTTAAAAATTATTTTAAAAAAACCGTTAAGGTTTTGAAAAGAACAGGAAACGAAAAAATGAGTTTTTGGATTGATATAAGAGACTACTACTGTGGAGACACTGAAAAGCTGGAAACAAGACAAGGCATTTGCTTCAAAGCTGAAGAGTTTCAAAATTTTCAAATCTTTTTTGGGAGTGGAATACAAGAGTTCACAATTGATGATGAAAACAGGAATATATGCGTTAAACAAGTCACGGAGAAGGAATTATATATCAAATAACAACCACCAAAACTGATAGACAACAATTGGTCATTCCATTAACATATAAATAAATTATGGTTTAATTAGAAGTAATTTAACTTTGTATTGTAAATAAAATGTAAAACATATTTAAAATGTAATTTAATGTATAATTTAAAAAGTAAATTAAATGTACTTAAAACAAATAAAAAAACAAAATTTAATTTAAAAATAGAAACACAAACATATTTCATCACTTGAGTGCAGAAACATGTGACGTCAACGTATCATGTTTACGCATTAGTAACGCGTCAGCAAAAACAAGTTTCACTGACAGCATAAACTTACAAATATTGCAGTTCTGAATATAACAGCGGAATACCCGAAACCATATAAACAGCTCACTATAAGTGAATCATCATTAAGTTATTATGACCACAATATGATTAATACAAAATTCGACGATTACTGTTCAAGAGATGGAAATTTGAATCATTACTTTGATTCAGAACTGGTCTAACTATTTTAATAATAAATTCTAAATTGGTATATTTTGTAATCAACGAAAACACAAAATATTTGATCTATGATTGTGTTGATGGGTATATTGATGGCAAAACATACGACAGCTTTTCACAACTATTGTAATAGGTAGAAATGTTTCCATCAATAATATATTTAAGAACTGATGAACACCTTATTAATAATGAAATTCTCGATGTTTTTCAACAAAGAGCATTTTTTTTATCCAAATGGAAAATATTGTTTAAGTTGGTTTAAATCGACTAAAAATTACAAAGAAATTAATTTGTTTATAAATTTAAATTATTAACGATATTGGTTTCATAATATTTTTTAAATTGTAATGAAAATGTACTAATAATGTAAATAAAAGGTATAAAATAAATAAATAAAATAAAATTAAAAAAATAAAAACACATTAATCAAAAAATAGAAGCACAAACATATTTCTTCACTTAAATAACCAATGACTTTAGCTAAAACCTGTTTATGCTGACTGAAAATAATGCCTTAAAATATACGAAAATTATATAGGTGAAAAAACATATTTTATTATTTGAGTGCAATACCACTAGTCACTAGTGTTACTGGTAACCGGTTATATCCCATACTGGCAATTAAAATCTTAGTAAATAGTGATGTTAACTTGTTTATTATGTTTATACGTTAGTGATACGTCAGCAAAAACTAGTTTATTGAACTTAAAATTCATAAAAATTTCAAACAAATATAAAATTCCAAGAATACTGGAAAATTTTAATTGAAATGCTTTAATTTTATTGGTTCAATTATTTAACAATCAGTATAATATTTCAGTGCTTTAAGTAATTCAGTACAAAAAAGAGTTACAAGAAGAAAAGAGTACTTATGGAGAGTTATAATGGTAAGTAAATTCATTTACAATTTCTATATCTAGATCATTGTTTTCCATAGGACGAGAATAAAACTAATTTTGACAGACTCGACGAAAACTTATGAGGATATATTCTTACATTTCTTAAACCAATTGATAAATTTCGGTACGAGTGCGTGTCTAAGCAATGGTAAAGATGCGCATTCAACGATAGAAATCTTAGCATATCTGGTCTGAAATTAACATCTGAAAACATTCAGCTATATCCTCGCCTTGTACCAAAACTTTCACGATTTGTTCAAATTTCAACTATTTTACGAACTTACGAGAGCTGGAGATATATTATTATGCACCCAAAACAATGACAATGTTCGCCGACGTGTACGGGAAGTATACTTGAACAGTTAGAGAGTTTAATTTCATCTCACAGTTTATCGTATCGGATTTTAATTTATTCTCTTATTCACTGTATTGACGAAGTTGAAGCTTGATTCACCATTAAGTCGACAACATTACCGCGTATTATTAAAGCTAAATATTAAACATGTAGAAATATCAAATGTGCTGAATGTTGATATCTCCAACATTTTGGTTACACTCCCAGCTTCATTGCAGCTTTTATAATATTTTCACATCAAAATTATATACCACTGATAAATAATGTCAACACTTAGACCAAAACTTTAAGGGCTAGACTATATAAATTGGCGAAATGGGCTTCCTTGGTAATATTAATATATTGCCAAATTATAATGGGCTAATATATATGCCTAAACCCAAGTTTCTCGTGATAACGCTGAATGTTGTTATTTCAAACCTATTTATATATCCAATATTTAATTCAATTGTATATCTAGTAATTGTTACTAAAATTACTTGGAAAATGTCTTTGAAATGATCACAAACAATCTCGATTCGTACAATATGCGTTGATGAACACCACATCAATCAGAACACCACAGATAAATATTCTATTGCTATTTTCTCACCCGAAGAATCAATTAAATTTGAATTAAGTGAATATTTAATGTGTATTTGAAAGATAGATATATATTTAATAATTTAATTGTATTATTTTTAATAAATCATTTGTATTTACATTCCTTTTTTTCTTATTATATTTGCTTTATTATTACACTTCATGGCTGACTCAAATCATACTACAATTTATTCAACTCTTAGGCAACCTTTATATCAACTCAATTAGTCACACTTTGTCACCTTTTAGGCACCTATTAATGACTCATTTAGCCCTCTTCTAAATAATTATTAAGTGATTATTAATGGATTTGAATTGAAAAAGTAGTAGAAATGTCAATATATATTTATAAATCGAAGTAAATTAATAATATAATATACAATATCAAAGAAAATGCATATTAACTGAAATAAATGATTAAAATAACACAATATATCAATATAAATGCTTATTAATAGAAATTAATTATTAAAGTACTACAAAATATTTAAATAAATCAAAATTGTATTTAAGTAATGTCTTAATTTGTGATATAAATTGCTAAGATATCCTATTTTCAACGCAAGTGTCTTCTTATATATAAGTGGTTCTACCATATATTCTCACGGTAAAAGTTACTTAAATTTTAATGGTGGAGCGGGAACATAGATCTCGTGTTTTTAAGCAAATAAAATTGTTTACCATCTCGATCGTTTTCTGTCAGCGGATGTAAAACATTTAGTTATAAACTCTTGTTTTTCATCAGCTTCTCAATGCAAATCGCTTCAATTGGATAAGATATCCTATTTTCAACGCAAGGGTCTTATTATATATGCTTCGTTCTAATATATTTTCTAGCGATAAAAGTTCCGGCCAAGCCTCGGTTTAAACAGTTTAATCGGTTTTGTCATTGGCGCAGTTTTATATGATAATTTTAACTGTATTACTAGTCTTTTGACGTCCTGCTAACTATGGTTGTATTTTGTTGAGACAATTGATAGTCTTTCATAGTTGTGTTATCTGACATCATTTTCATATTTAAGATTAATTTCCCATCACTATTAATATTGATTTTGTCAGATCTAGCATTTGAGTGCTGAACCTTTGCTGTTTTTGAATTACAGGCTCGTCTCTTTTCTGGATTGAATTTTATCTTAATCGAATGTATTTTGCTAGATCTAATTCGGAATTTTTTATAGTATTTTCAGTAGTATTAGCTGCATCTTTTACAGGGAATTTGATTTCGAATTCACACGATTATGGTAATTTCTTTTTTTATTAATGTTTATCGTCATAATAATTTATTTCATTTCATATTTTCTATTGTACCAAAGTCGTATTATGATAATGTATTCAGGGTTGTCGTTGTAATTTTTCATAGCTTAGTTATTGACGTTCAGATCTCCGACCTCGCTTGTTTCGTGTCCGTAAATATAATGACTAGCCTCCAGTATTAATTCTACGTTTATCTCAAATATGCTATTGATTGATGGTGGTCGTTTGACATAGTTATCAAAGCTATTAGTATGGCTTGTGGAAGCAATTTTGACGTTTTCCATTAGCAGTGTCCTTTTCTGTCGGGTGTTTTTACTTTCACTAATGATATAAGCAATCTTTGGCACATCTGGAGCGATAGAGCGTTTTCCCTGTAAGTAACCACTGTAGTATTGATATGTACTTCCAGTTAAAAAATGTATTTATAATTTAGTGTTAGGCGGCTGAGAAGAATATAGTGGCAAAGCATTGGCTTTGCCATTGCGATAGTTGTTGTCAAGCACGTTTCTGCGCATAACTGTGTAAGATTTCTCGAGGCAATGATTGGTTTTCATATCCGGCAATGACAATTTGATTTTGGTTGTTTTTTAAGATAGTTAAGTAATCGATATTGTCGGTTCCAGCTTACTCATACCATATTCATAGGCTAACTATAATTTTGTTATCTGATTTTATTTTTTTATGACATGAAGATTAATTTTCAGTCTATATAAGTGATGTTTTATTTAATATATCTTCTGAGTGCTAAATCACTGCTGTTAAACTGCGAGGCTTGTCTCTCTTCTGGGTTGAATTTTTATCTTAATTGATTCTATTTTGCTGAACTTTAATTGGTATTCCTTTATACTTAATGGCCTAATGTATTCTGTATAACTCCGATAAGATTTTGATTTCCTTCTTGTATTATTTGAGTTATATATCTTTATTTTTTGAATGTTAAAATGTAATGTTACATGTTATTTAAAGTAATAACTTATTTTATTATATAATTTCGTTGTTATAGTATATGTAGTGTTTTCGTTGTAATACGTCATAACTTAGTTATAAACTTTCCGTTCTCCGGCTCCTCTCGTTTCGTGTTTGTCAACATAACGGCTAGCCTTTAAAATTAATTTTGTTTCTTTCAAATATACTATTCATTGATTGTTGAAGTTCTACATAGTTATCATTGCTATTAGAGTAATTCGGTGAAGTATTTTTATTGTTCTCCATTAACATTGTCTTTCTCTACGGTGTGCTTTTACTGTTACTTGTGAAGTCCGCCATTTTCATCTTTATTGGAGCTAAGCCCCGTTTACTCAGCTTGTTAACACTGCAGTATTGATATGCGTCTCTGGTTAGCGAATATGTGGAGAACTGTGTTATGCGCCTGAGCAGAAAGTCGTGTCGAGGTATTGTTTTTGTCAATTTGATCTATGTTGTCAAGCACATTTCCATGCATGACTATGTAAGACGATTCGATATTGTGATTAGATTTCATGTCCGACCATGACAATTTAGTTTTTATTGTGTTTTGTTCAAACGGTTGCGATATAGGCACACATGAATCCAGTCGAATATCTATCTCTATACTCAAGATGGAGGCTGATTTTTCATCTTTACTAGTGTTGTTTTCATTCTCATTTTTCTCTAAAGGCTTCAAGTTTATTAGCGTAGAATTAATGTGGTTTGTTTGTATTTCCAAATGAGCTTTCTTTTCGTTGAATTTCTTATTTATGTGATTTTCAAGAACCTGATTCTCAACCGACATAGCCGACTGATAAGTGTATATGCAAGTCATGAGCTTGTCATTCTGGGTTCTAAGTGAAACATTATCTCGTTATAAGATATTGTATATATCTGACACTTTTTCTAAGTATTGTAGTTTTTGACTGATTCGATTGCCGTTTATACCGACTGTCTATTATGTGTTTTAATTATTGGAAACCATTATTAACCTTCCTTATTCTTCGTCTTTCGCTTTCGTTAGCAAGGTAACGCTCTTTGGTAACGTTCGACGTCGCCGGGCTGCTTCTTAGGTCGCCCTGCCATAATGATAATGGATACATATTAGTCAATACTTGATTACTTCTTCTATTTTGAATTGTTTTCATTCTATGGTTCTATTATTTTTAATTATTCTTTTAAGTTAATGTTGAATATCTGTTGCTTATCTGTTGTCTTGATTCTTGTGTTGATACTTGTCCATCCATTTTCCACGTTGCTTGACTTCCGCTCTTGTTTAAATTCTATTATCCTAACCTAATCTATGCTAACATGTCCGGTCATCACGGCACATTAAAGCCATAGGCACAGTAGGACCTTTCGGCCTTTACCAACTGTTGTCGAGTATGTGGGCGACTCTAGTACCTCTGGACTTGCTCTATTGTGCAGCTTTGTAGTATCTAGCCAATAGCTCTTTCGGTAATCTCGGCTAATCAGCCTTGAGGTCGGTTGATCTTGGTCTTTGGTGTCCGTTGTTGTAATCGTGCCTTATAAGCATAGAGCTTAAGGTTCCATAATGTGTAAATAACCAAAATGGACTAACCTGTTTACTTGAGTTGCTGGTTGATCTTCGGGTTCTCAGTGGGTTGGCTTGTTTATAGTTCTAATAAAGATAGTATATTCCTAAATTGCGCTCCTAATCATATTCTTTCTCCTTCAGAAAATGTTCAAACTGTCATTGCTGGCTCTCTTTAGCCGGTTCACAGATGGAGTCACCCTTTTGGGGAACTTATGCTCCAACGATCACCTATACGTCTTGCATGATTTCGCAGACAGAGCTAGGCTCAAGTCAGCTTACCCCTGTGTGACAGCAGTGCAGCAGTTATAACCGTTCCAAAAAGAGGTTGACGCCCGAATGTGTATCCACGCAGGTCTATTTTGTTATAAATACAGGGGAATCCCTGTCGTCTTAGCTTTATTTGTCCTTATTGGCGTTTCCTTCGGCGGAACCGTCCTCTGAATCTTCTCTTCTGTTGTGATGGCTCTGTCTTTCTCTAATAATCTAAACTCTATTTTTACTTATTTTCAGACTGATTTTTATGCTTAAAATTTCTATTGCTTTATTTATAACAAAATAGCTTAGGTAAGATAAAACATTAATTGTGAATAAAATAATATATCAGTTTGATCGGACAGAGTTTCCTTTATCCATCAAAGATCTTTGTGCACAACTAGTAACACACAAGAGAACACGGCCCAGCTGTGGCCGAAGCCACAGGCAACTAACTATTTTAGTGGAATGCTCCTCAGTTTTGTTCCTCTAGTAGCAGTAGAGTGTTGAGACTGCTCAGATCAAGCCTTACTTATACTCTGCTATATATCAGTTATAATATAGCGTAATCTTAATTACACTTTGCTATATAGAGTGGTTATTTAGTATTCACTGCTACACAATTGTTATTACATCGAGTATTCTAAAATATGCATTGCAATATAAAGTGGTTATTTAGTATTGACTGCTATACAATAGTTATTATATCGAGTATTCCGGAATACACATTGCTATATAAAGTGGTTATTTAGTATAGACTGCTATACAATAGTTATGATAATTTCATATTTTTATAATTTCAAATTTTATAAGCGTAGAGATTAATTTGAAAAACTTGTCAATAAAATGTATTAATAGTATATATGGGAAATGCAAATGGACTTTGATGTTAGATCTGCATTGCATTGTAGCGCTTGAATTGCGTCTATATGACTACAAATATTAGTTGCTTTCAATTACAAAAACAATGATTTAAAACCATGGCTAAGCAATAAGTGCAATTTTAACCGTGTTGTATATGTGAACACATGGAATGTTGAAACAGTGAAAAAGTCAAAGGATGCGTTCTGAAGTTCCTTCGGAGAAGAGATGGAATCCAAATATTGATGGACAAATGATAAATTTTGCAAAAGGTAAAGCGGTTGCAAAATACTAATAAATCTATAATCCGGATAATAGTAAAGATAAAAGATAGCAAACTTCTTAATGATGAACAAAAAATTTTGCCACAATGGAGAGATTATTTTGAAGATTTTTTGAACCCAATCGAAACACCTGATGACTGGAGAGATATTAATTAAAATTAACAAAAATTCATCTTGTGAATATTACACAATAGCTTTTATTTGAACTCAAGTTAGATAAACTCAAGATGAAAATCTTTCCAACTAATAGATTTGATTTCATTATTTTGCTTTATTTTATATTATTTGAATGAACGAAATAAGTTTGAAATAGAAACAAAAGTGGTGGTTTTTGAATTTTGATCCATAAATGGCATAAAAAGATGTGAATATTCAAACTGCTAAAGTTGCGCTCGTAAGCGAATGCTAGAATTTTGTTCAGAAAATTTTCATAATTGAACAGATTGTTCAATCCTTTCAATTAAAACAACCTAAAATATATAAATTTTTCATAAGCTTTTATTACCCGGAAAATATTTTAACCTAAATTTTTCTTTTGCGGTAAGTAGCCATCGCAGAGATGCTACCCCACGGAGTGGTCAGAACTATATCATTTGTCAATTGATTGGTCACTTTATAAGCTTTCTAAATAAATATATGCAATAGGATGTATAAACTCATAATTTTATGTATAAACTGTTAAATTATGAAAATTCATTGAATTGATGAAAGCTAGAACTAAAACTTCGAATTTATCATCTAGGCTCGCAAGCGCACATTACAATTTTGCATATTTACATCATTTTTTGTAACGTATGGATCTAAACGAAGGAATATTTTGCGCCAAATATGGCAATAATTTGGATGAATAGAAAATTGAATTAATTATTTCGTTATTAATTCGATAAAATCAGTCTCACAATCTATAAATGATATATAGCACATAACATGATTGTAGATTCTACGCAATTGCAATATTTAACGAAGTAACTTTTCCAGAATTCTGTACTTTCAAAAGTTTTACTATAAATT
>JAQFXN010003042.1:0-11552 GCA_034693365.1 Liacarus xylariae | reverse complement strand
AATCAATTAACACATCTTTTGGATGCTATTCAGAATTTCGAAAATATATTTGAAACTCTAAGAAATAATCGATTACCGCACTCACTGATATCATGGTCTAATCTACAACAAATACTAGCTGAAATAAAAAGAGGCTTCAAAGGAAAATATCAATTGGGTATAGAAGATATAGATTACCAACTTTATTATACATTACAAATCGCTTCATTTGCGATCCGGAAATCCACTAATGATATATTCATATCGATTAAAATCCCACTTATTAGACCAAATTCACCTGTATTCTATCAACTGATGAAACCAACTTTGTTAAGCTTTCCCTGTTTGAACAAAACTTGTGCTAAAAATTCTAACTTAGACTTAAAAAATAATTTAATCTCATTAGAATCAAATGACAACCTTTGGTTGTATGATTTATTAAATGTGGAACTATCTTATGAAATTAGTCACAGCAGTCTCTCTTGTCAACCAACAGATGATATTGACTTGTGTATTACATTCAAATCATCATTGCTACTTATTCCTAATGAGTGCAATACGGCATTATTTGAATGGAATATTGATAATATTATTAAATGGTGTGACTTTAAATTACGCGCCAAGAGAGAATACACTCCAATTGCAATTAGTTACAACAGATATGTCATTCATAGTTCAGTAATCACCACATACGATGAATATTGTGAAAATTCTAAAAGACCTGCTACGTATAACATCGTAGAATGGGCTGAAACATTTCAAATAAACACCGGGTGTTATGTAAAATTTCCTAATAAAAATATTATAATGTACGGTCCATCGAGCACACCACTAAGAAGTAATTCCACTTACGTTCATAAAACATTTCACTCTTTATTATTGGAAAAAATTCAAAGTGATTCAAATAATACAAACTTTGAATTCGATGAATTGCCATTACCAAAATCTTCAAATCCATATGTAAAAAAATTCAACATAAGTGAAAGCCCTTTACTTTTGGATTGGGACACTATTCAATTAACAGCATTTAGTCAATACTTATACAAAATGAATTTAAATATATCCGATTCTTTAACTGAACTAGACAAAGTGTTTGAGTCAAGAAAACAAAAAACTTCAATTACAAACACCTTAATTACTATTGGAAATTTTATGAATATTTTCGCTACGATTATTGTTATATTTGGGATTCTAAATTACATTCGATTATTTGGCCTATATAGAGCTGGTATACTTGTTGTCACACCCAGAAGAGCTTCAGCAATTGAAAATTTTCCTTTGATTTTCCCCTCAAATGATTTTTCAATATTAAGCACAATATGGAGTAATGTCTTGATTATTTCATTAATGATAATAATAATAGCAGTGTTAATTAAACTATCATGGTTCAGGAAAAACCGAATTTCGAACCATTATGGTAGAGCAAGAGCCAGACCAAGTGACGCTAACGAAAGTGGGTTCACCCTTGTGCTAAACATATATTTCAATAGAAATGGATTTTGTAATATCGTGAACGAAGCAGTATTCCTACGAATACCAATAACAGCACTAAGTCGAGGAATAATTAAAGACATTAGATTAATGAACATAATATGCCAATGGTATATAACCAGGTTTGAAGGTCAACTTTACTTGAGAACAGCAGAGGACATTCACATTTTTTCACTTGACGCTAATGGGGACAGATTAGAGGATGCATGGGAAACGATAAGGATTAATATTGAAGAAATTCGTTGGTATTATCTACCAAAACCAATTGCTCTCGAGTTAGAGAATAATTCTGGGATTGCCTATTTGTCAATTTCAAGAGATATAGCTACTCAATTTTAACATCTTTAACACTATCCAAATTAACAAAACATTTTACTCAAAATAATATTAACTAATAAAATATAATTAATCAGACGCATATTATACATTAACCCCAGTTATTCTACAATGGAACAGAGGCGAGCAATAAGCACCGATAACCTAACAATAATTCCTGATATAAGACCCCAATCGTTTAAAGCATCTGCACCTCCATACAGAGAAGACTCATCGAGCGAACCAATAAGGACTGATCCATTCATATTTAAAAGCTATGAGAGACCGACACCAGACTTCAATAATTTTGTTAATGGATTTAAAGATAGGGCAGTGACGAAAGATGCTTATAGCTCAAAGCCAGTCCGCACGGCGCAAAATCCACCGATATATGATGATAGAAATGCAATCATGTCGATTGAGGACTATTTAATCGTATTTAATCGATGTGCAGAGGCAAACAAATGGACAGAAAAAGATAAGAAGGATCAGCTGTACTTTTATTCTGAAGGAAACTTCAGAAAATTGTATGACTACCTATTACGTAAAGGAACCGTAATCACTTGGGAAGAATTGCAGAAAGCCGTCATATTTAACTTCAGTAATAAACACTCGAGATTAATGTCACTAGAAAAGCTAATCCAACGAGAGCAGGGTCCTAAAGAACCATTTCGTAATTACTTTTATGATAAGTTTATCAAAATGAGAGAATTTGATCCCAATATGAAAGCCGAAGATAAAATGATTTATATTATACGAGGAGCGAAAAAGAATATTAGATATGAAATAAAACGTCTAATGAAATACGAAACAGTGAATGACGACGAAGATTTGTTTAAAATATTGTCAGGTATTGAAGAACTAGACATATCTGACGATGAGCGAACTGTTCAGATCAGTGAAGCAGCAATTAAAAATAAAATCGATTATAGAATTGACCGATTGGAAAAAGCTATCAGAGGCATAAAAGACTACATTTATGAGAGTCGCAAACCAAGAGAGAATGGAAATATCAGTGAGAATAATAATGGTGGAGCTGAATCAAGAACATATAGACCTAATAAAACTGAAGTGAAGAAATTTGAGAATGGAAATCGCCGATACGAAAGGTCGGAATCAAACCAACCGTTATGTACATTTTGCAATAAATATGGTCATATGGAGAATACTTGCTGGAAGAAGAACAAACAAAACAAAATTGATAATAGATCAAAAAACGAATGAAGGCAAGTGTTATCAGTGATGGCCCTACTCTTGTCGATTGTAATTTTATATCGCCATCATCTCAAAGAATTATAATAAGTCTCCTTATTTCAAATATCAATTTTAACTTTGTATTGGATACTGGTTCTGGTTACTCATTTATTAATGATTTATTGGTGAATGAATTGAAATTTAGTAAAATCAAATATAACGGCCCTCTAATAAGATTAATCGATGGAAGAGTTAAGAAATTAGATGATAAATGTGAAATTGAGATAAAGTACAAATATAACTCGTGGATTCAATCATTTTTAATTACTAAAAATATGTGTTACAACGGTATATTAGGAATGGACTTTTTCAATAAAATACAACAATTTAACAAAGATATTAATGAAAGGGACATGTTGTTAAGTGATGATTATTTCGAAAAAGTCGTTACTATAAACTTAATAACACTACAAAATTAAAATATTGAAA
Organism: Liacarus xylariae; assembly: GCA_034693365.1. NCBI lineage: Eukaryota > Metazoa > Arthropoda > Arachnida > Sarcoptiformes > Liacaridae > Liacarus > Liacarus xylariae. The sequence goes on along the minus strand of JAQFXN010003042.1, from coordinate 8,084 downwards.
AGAACTCTGCTAAATGTGTTGAAATATATTGCCCAAATGATGAAGAAAATTATTTATTCACCCCATCACAAAGATTATTGGAAGAATTTAATTTAATAATCTTACCAGCAATTGTCAATAACAAGACGAAAGGAATATATGTTATCAACTCTAATAACCACGACGTGTTTCTACCGTTGAGTATAAATTTGGGACAGATAACAAAAATCGACTTAAATAACATATCAGATCAAGATAGTGCTATAACTAAAATAAGTCTAAATACGTGTGACAGTGAAACTGATCAAATGCTTATTGAAGATATTTGTGAAAGTGATATAAAGTTTGATGTAGAAACCGAATCGCAAGACGAGTATAATAAGATTTACGAGTTATTATTGAAACATCGAAATTGTTTTGCTATTGATTCAACTGAATTAAGTAAAGCCATCGGGTTTAAACACTCAATCAATACAGGTGATGCAAAGCCATTCAAATTAAAAAATTACAGATATGGGTATATGGAAAATAGCGAAATAGAAAAACAAGTCAAAGAAATGTTAACTAATGGAGTGATCACAAAAAGCAAGAGCAGTTGGAATTCGCCAATTGTTCTTGTGAAACAAAATAATAAATACCGCCTATGTATTGATTATAGGCGACTCAATAGTATTACAAAAGCTGAGATACTTCCAATACCTAGAATTGAAGAAATATTAGATAGTATCGAAGGAAAGCCTGTAAGATCCTCTTTGGATTTCAAGTCAGGTTACCATCAAATAGAGTTAGAAGAAGACAGCAAAGAAAAGACAGCATTTTGCGCAGGTGGGAACGCCTATCAATTTGAAAGGTTACCATTTGGGATAATGAATGCTCCTGGCGCTTTTCAGTCATACATGCAACAAATGTTGGAAGGGTATTTATACAAATTTGTGTGTTGTTACATCGATGACATATTAATTTATTCAGAAACATTTGATGAACATTATGATCATCTTAATAAAGATTTGGAAAGAGTTAAAATACACAATTTAAAACTAAATCCAGTGAAGTGTAAGTTTTTGTGCAAATCATTTAAATTTCTTGGATTTATTATTGATAAAAATGGACTTCAACCTGACCCAGATCGAATTAAAGCTATAAAGGAATATCCCGCTCCAACAACTCTTAAAGAAGTAAGGCGATTTCTAGGGATGACAGGTTTTTACAGAAAATTCATATGTAGTTATTCCTCAATTGCATCTCCAATAACGAACTTACTTAGAAAAGATGTCAGATTTATTTGGAATAGTGATTGCCAACAGGCTCTTGATGAATTGAAAAACAGATTGATCACTGCTCCTATACTTGCACATTATGCGGTTGGGAAACCATTAATCCTTTATACAGATGCTTCGGGTTATGCTATTGGTGCCATTTTATCCCAAGAAATTGATGGAATCGAACGTGTTTTACAATACGCTTCAGCTCAACTCGACAAACATCAAATGAACTATACTATATCGGAAAAAGAGATGTTAGCAATTGTATGGAGTGTTACTAGATTTAGACATTATCTCTTGGGCCAACCATTTAAAATTGTGACAGACCACTGTAGCCTTTGCTATTTAATGAAATTGAAAGATCCTAGCGGGCGCTTGTGTAGATGGAGTCTGAGATTAATGGAATTACAGTTCACAATTGTATATAAAAGCGGCCGATTGCATAACAATGTTGATGCCTTATCTCGCGCGCCTGTTGATCTTCCACAATCAAATATAGATGACATACCTGTTTGTTATTCAGAATCAATTGATATGGTATCAGCGCAACAAAAAGATAGATATTGTAAATTCCTTAAAGATATGCTCACTAAGAATACAAAGCGGTTTGTAAATGATTTCATTATTGAAAATGAATTAATATATAAGAAAGTTTTTAACGAAAGAGGGGAAGAAATGAAACTAACTGTTTTGCCTAAACAATTAAGAAAAGAAGTCTTATTTTCTCTGCACGACGATCCAATAGCCGGTCATATGGGTTTTACAAAGACACTTTATAGAATAAAGAAACGATTTTATTGGCCACGATTAGATAGGACAGTGAGAAAGTATGTGCGATCTTGCCAAACATGTCAAGCTCGTAAACGCGATTACGGTTTTCCAAAGGGATCTCTTCAACCAATTCTAACGTTTCATCCGTTTGCAACAGTCGCAATAGACGCCCTGGGGCCGTTTCCTCTATCAATCGATAAAAATAAATACATCGTAGTAATAATCGATATGTTCTCCAGATACTTAGAAGCAGAGGCATTGCCTGATATAAGAGGTGAATCGATTGCAAATTTATTTATAGATAAAATAGTATTACGTCACGGAGCTCCCGAACGAATTCTTAGTGACAATGCTAAGAATTTCAACTCTAACTTTTTGGAGGAAGTCTACAAGATAATGTCAACTAAACATATTCGTACAAGTAGCTATCGACCGCAAACAAATGGCATGGCAGAGCGGGTTTGTAAGACAATAACAAATATGATATCCTGTTATATTCGGACTGATCAACGAGATTGGTCATATTTTTTAAAATTTCTTGTTTACGCGTACAATACAGCAAAAAACGATTCTACAAAAGAGAGTCCATACTTTCAGCTCTATGGCAGAAATCCCAGACTACCGATTGATGTAGCTTTGGGAATTCAAATTGATTTTTCTGAGAATAAAAATCATTTGGATCATTTACGAGATGCTAAAGCGCTCGTGAAACTCAACATTTTAGACGCCAAAAGACGTCAAAAGAAGTATTACGATGAACGACATCGTAATGAACAGTACATTGCCGGCGACAGGGTATTGGTGTTCACATCAACGAGAAAAGTTGGGAAAAGTGAAAAGCTGTTTAGTAATTATTTCGGGCCAAAAATAATTATTAAAAAGATTACTCCAGTGACATACCTAATTGAAGACGAAAGAACTGGGAAAAGAATGAAAGCACATATCGCAAGGATTAAACCTTTCTACAGCGATGACATTGATATTGAAGAAGACGACATTTGGGTAACTGAGAAAGAAGTAGAAGAGAATGAGATTAATTATTACCCAATTAAATTACCAATGACAAAATCAAAAGAGACGTTCACTGGAGACGACAAGATATCTATTGAGAAATCGATTAAATTGAATTAACTTTTTAAACATTTTTCTGTTTGGTATGAACTGTAACCAATTGTAACTCTGTTTTATTATAGAATAACTTTAACAAAATATTATTATGTAATAATCAATGTATGATTTTGATTATTAATTTTTAATTATTATTATTATATGAAATTGAAAGCAGTTTCACCAGTGGGGACCACTGGATTTTTGCGGAGGGGGATATTGTGAAATCAAGAGGCAATAGCCTCAATACAACCCACTTATCCGCTGTGCCTAGCAGTTGAATGCACGAGACGTCGTGTATTGACCTCTCTTCCTGTTCAGACTAGAATCGGCTCTTGACTTCTATTGAAAACCTGAATCAAAGCCAATAACCCTTAGTATCAGCCAATGGCTGCGCACTTGTATATGTGCTCAACCAATGACTGTATACTTGAACCCGTTTTAGTATTAGTTCGCATATAAAAGGAGACTCAAACCAGTCTCCGACACGCAGTCTTATCACAATCTCTTCAGTGGTGGAACTGTTCGCTTCTTCTTTTATATTTTGTATTTTATTATATTTTTGTATTTCTTTATATTTTATTGAATAATAATCGGTTGAAGGCAATTGAACTGTAAGTTTTTATTTAATTATTTTGTTGCCTCAGAGCGAGGCTCCCGCCTCCTCTGAGGGCTGATCACCCCTCTTTTATTTGTAGTGTTTTGTGGTCATAGCTGGGCTTTTGTCCATTATTCACATTTGCTATGACCAACGGTATTGTTGACCCTTTTTTATGAATACTTGAGCTCTGAGTGAGCTCTCAAATGAATTAATGAAATGATCTCTTATCGAGGTATTTCCTACTAGTTTAAATCATGAGGAATAGCTTGAGTCGAGCACTCAGAACTGGAGTAGAAAACACTTTAAATAGAGCAGTTAGCAAATATTATAGTCTGTATTACCCCAATTCTATCCTACTTTAATTAGTTAATATTTGAATACTTTAATTAGTATATATAGTATTGATTAGTTGTGTTTTGGCTGTAAGTCAGCCAAATATCAGCTAATAAGCATTATTCTGAGTTTAGCCCTATTTGATAGTCGAAAATAATAAAAAGTTTAGGTCTAGAACTCCGTTTAATGTCACAAAATTATTCGCATATTTTTTAGATCAATTCAAACCTAAGTTCTCAATGATTTCAAGTCTGAATTCCATTCTTATATTATTAGTAATAATTAGTGCATAACGGATTCGGGCAGATGAAATTTTTGAAATTAGCGGGCAGATCCGGGCAGATCCGGGCAGACGGAAAAATTTGAGTAAATAAAGTAAATTCGGCGGGCATTTCCGGGCAGGTGTATTTTTCAATAGTCGAATTCTTACAGAATTTAATTGAAAATGACGTAATTTAACAGAATTTTGAATAATTCTGCAAGAATTTAACAGAATATGACATGAGTCAATTCTCGGCTTTGCCGATTTCCTGATAAAGGATAAAATATTTTTTTTTGTAGATTCACGAGATGTCCTGGGTTCCAAATAAACAACGCGTAATTAAAAATTTTAAGAATGTCTCCAAAGTTATTCGAAATGAAATGAATGCCATTAATGAACACCAGAATTTATTAGTCGAAGAAATACATGAATTACAGATTACTCAAGCTAAGCTAGAATCACTTAAGCTCGAGTGCAAAAATGTGAAGTCGTTTTTCGATAGATTAGTTGACTTCGTAGATAGAATTCTGTTTAATAATATAAATCTAAAGAAACAATTGAAAAAGTATATTTCTTTAATCGAATACTGCTAACCGTGACAAACAACAGAAAATTGTAAATGATATAGAAATTATTATAAAAGGTCACAAAGTTGAACAACTGTTGTACAAACGGGAAATGGGAAAGATCTGTAAAATTGATCACAAACCCGATAAAATTTGCCCATTTTGTATGTGTTAAAGATATTTTAATTTTTAATACATGTTCATTTAATAAGAATTACAGACACGATACATTGAGTTATTATAATGTTATATTTTAAACAATTTATGTGAAAATTATTTAAACCCAATTAAATAAATACCAAAACCGATATATATTAACAAAATAAAATTAAAGTTTAGTCTTTTTATTATAAATACTATCGTAGTAGAACTTCTGACTTGTTTCATAATTAAAACCATCGTTGACCAATGAAATATATTTGACGCAACGTGTATAACAATCGAGTTCCTTATTCTCGCGTTCAAATGAGCGAAGAATGTCGATTTTTCTTCTAACTTCAGATGACATAAACGACCTGATATCTGTCATCGTTTTAGCTACTGGCCAATAAGTGTAGTCTGGCAACGTGGGTTCGAAAAAGTAATCTATGAGAAATAAAAAATATTCGAATAAATTTAATATTAAATAATTTGATAAGCAATTACTAATAAATCTATAAATATTATACTAACACTTCAGTCGATCATCAGTTCTTTTGAACATGCCGACACAGCAATGTCTTACTGGAAGCAGACTTGAGACAATATAGTTGCATGCAAAGAGCAAAACTATTACTAAATCTTTTCCGTTTTTCTTATTACTCAAAGTTTTTTCGATTCTATTCGCTGCTGTTTTTGGGCATATAGACATATTTAATTTGAATTTCTTAAGTTTTGAATTTATTAGTGCATTTTTGTTATCCATATGGTCAAGCTTGCCGACGACATTAGGGAGTAAGAGAATGTTCGAATCTTTTGAAATTTCATTACATTTTGTTTGAAATTGATGAAAGAATGAAAGCATTGCTGTTAATCTATTAAGGAAATACATTGATAACTTTTGCAATAAAAGTATAAAAATGTTTAAATATTTTTACCCATTGAACTTGTTATTCAGAAACTTAGGATGTGATCTTAAGTTTTGATTGAGAAAATCGCATGTAGGTCCAATGGTAGGTAGTTCCTTTCCTAAGTCAGGTAAATCTCGAATTCGTCTTTTACGACCATTACTTGCTCTCCCTTCAAATTCATCAGCAGTACCATAAGTAATGTTAGTCTTCTTATTAGGATTTTTATAGTTTTTCTTATAAAGTTTGAAGATTTTACTTTCTTTATCAATAACATAAGCTGGCTGCCAGCTTATCTCTCCATCCTCATGTATTAAAAAAGAATTACTGCCCTCTTCAATCAGTTCACAAGGAGGATCACAAATATATTGCACTAAAAGGTGTTCGAATTCTCTATTTTTATTTAGCGTGTGAGCCCAGATTTTGTGAATCTCAAAATCTCCTGTCGCATGCCCACTAGCCGAATGACCAATATTAAGCGTATCTAATCTGGTATTTCTAGGGATACTAGATAATGTTCGTTTCAAATAAAAGTCAGCGAATATTTTCTCACGTCGCCACTGTTCAAAAGTTATATCTCCTCGCAAATAATTAGAATAACATGACCTGATAACTCTAATAGTGTGTTCGTCATAAGACTTTTCACCAGTAATCGGTCGAAGTATTTCAACTCTTTCATACATTTCCTTCTGCAGATTATTAGTTAGTGAATTATATACTTCATCTTCTCTTAGACGAAGTTCAACTTCGGTTAGAGTTTCTACGAGCGTTAAAGCTTGTTTAACCTCTTTAGAAGTCTTTGATTTCTTTTTATTTGTGTTAATAATTTTCCTGATAGCTTTACTAGATGAAGCAGGCTCATCAGACAAAACAACTGCTTTTTCAATAACTTTTGATTTTTTGTGTTTGGTATGAGGTTTCTTCTTCTTTCGTTTAGAATTCTTATTTTTGATACACTGTTCGGGCGCCGGCAGATTTTCTCCGTTCTGATCGGGTGGAGACAGACTGTCACCGTTCTGGTGGGTTGGAGGCGGGCTGTCGCCGCTCTGTTCGGGTGTCGGCGGGTTTTCTCCGTTTTGATCGGGTGGAGGAGCATTGTCGCCGTTCTGATCGGGTGGAGACGGACTGTCACCATTCTGGTCGGTTGGAGGCGGGCTGTTGCCACACTGTTCGGATGTCGGCAGATTTTCGCCGTTCTGATCAGGTGGAGGAGCATTGTAGCGGTTCTGATCGGGTGGAGGCCGACTGTCGCCATTTTGGTTTAGTGCGGACAGATTATTCCTATTCTGATTATGAGTAGGCGATTCGGAAGTGTTCTGATTCATTAGAGATGCATTGGTGTTATTTTGTTCAAGTAGAGGCATAGTACTACTATTCAATGCATGTGGAGGTGAAGTATTGTAACTTAAAGCAAGCGGAAGTGTTCTGCCACTATTCAGGACGTTTTCTCCTTGAAATCCGCTAATTGACGATTTCAGAGCGATTGCAGTTTGAAACTGTGCACTTGAAATGTTTTGAATGTTTTGTGCAATATTTATTGGCACAAACTGATTTGTCTCAAGTGAAAACCAAGGGAACAACTGATCTCTCGAAATATTAGGCCAATTGAATGGATTATGATTGCAATTCAATGATTGTGGTATATTAAATGCTTGTGGGAACGAAGGCAAAACTGTATTTTCAATAGGCATATAAGAACCCAAAGGATTGATATTAGCATATGTCTGATTTTGATTTAACTCTTCAATCGAGTGTTGTAATGAATCTTAAAATGAAAATATTCCAATAGAATACAAGTTATAATTCCTAAACTCTTATAACAATTCACCTGTATCACTATATGGTGATAATTGGATATTTTGAATTTGTAAATTTGGATCGATTGGATCAATAGATGTGCTTGGTTGATTACTGTTAGATTCAGTAATTGTAGAATGCAATATTTCTAATAATATATAAATTCAATTAGTGTGAGAATTATATTTTCCATAAAATGATTTAATTACCGGAATCTATATTCTGTCTGGAGTTACCCTCACTCTCTTCATCTGATCGATTAAGCATACGTTTTTTCCAATTACCACTTGATTCCATTGTAATAATTCTAAGTAAGACAATATACGTTCAAAATATTTCATTCCTTATGATTGAATTAAT
>JAQFXN010003041.1:0-11552 GCA_034693365.1 Liacarus xylariae | reverse complement strand
GGTTGATTGTTAAAGTGAATTTTCAAAGAAATATATGATTCATTAATGAAATGATCCATTTCCTGAAATTAATTTCAATTATTTATTGAAATCATTCAATATTTCAAAAGAAAATACATTTGTAATTAGCTTATTTGACCTCATTTCTAAATGTTTATTTAAATTAATCTGTGTTTTGAGAGTATGTCATCAGTTAATACTTTTATCATTTTGGTAAAAATGTGTCTTACTGATAAATATCAGGTACAACGTATATATCATTGAAAACTTTACAAATTCTTTTATATAAAACGATTACATTTATGTTTTACTAATACAATTGTATATCTACATATACTTATTGTGCATGTATTTAATGTTTTACGCTAATTATTTACTGAGTTATAAAAAAATAAGTCAGGTATTGTTTGATATAAGTTCTATTTAGTCTTATCTTATAGATTGAATATGTCCCATATAATCTTATCTTATACAGAAGATACGCCTATTTAGTCCTATCTTATACTATGAATAAGGCCTATTATTCCTATGTTGTAGTATGTATATGTCCTTATTAACCTGCTGCAATCGTATGTGTAAATCCTAATTAGTCGATGTACTACTATTTGTAAGTTCTATTAGTTCTATAATATATAGTGAATAATCTTATTTAGTCTTATCTTGTAGTATGTAAAAGTCCTAATTAGTCCACTGTAATCCTATTTGTGAGTCCCATTTAGTATTATTTAATACAGTGAACAAGCGCTATTCAGTCCTATCTTGTAGTATATATTAAACCTAATTAGTCCACTGTAGTCCTATAATATAGAGTGAATAACCTTAATTAGTGCTAGGTTGTAGTATGAATAGGTCCTAATTAAGTAATTGTATATAATTATAGAATTAATTAAGTAACAAAATAAGCAAAACATTTTCTAAAAACAGCTATATAAATATCCTCCTAGAAGGGTGTATAATAACATTTATCCTTAAGCAACTGCATAAGCAACGTATCTTTCTAAGCAACAGTGTAAACAACTATAAGCAACACTATAAGCCACTGTGTAAGCAACAGTATAAGCAATATGTAGCCCTAAGCAACAGTGTATGCAACTGTTTAAGCAGCACATATATATGTACAGTATAGTGAGTTATCTTCTTAAGCAACTGCATAAGCAACTCATGTGCTTAAGTACAGTATAAGCAACATTTCTTTAGCAACAATATAAGCATCTGTATAATCAACATTTTCTTAGCAACAGTATAAGCAACTCATGTGCTTAAGCAACAGTATATTCAACACATTTTCTAAGTAATAGTACAACATATATACTTTAGCAACTGTATAAGCAACAGTGTAAGCAAAATGTAACCCTAAGCTACTGTGTTAGCAACTGTATAAGCAACCCCTGTGCTTATGTCACTGAATAGGCAAGAGGATAAACAACACATCTTCTAAGGAATAGTACAACATATATATACTCAAGCTATTGTATAAGCCACAGTTTAAGCCACTATATAGTAAGATATATAAGCAACACATCATCCCAAATAGCCATATAATAAAATATATAAACAAAATTTGCTTATACAAATTAATAAAAACTTTCTTAACAATATCTATAATAAATGAATTTTATTATTTCTTTAAAATCCAATGTATAAATAAATATAATGCCACGAGCATCATATTCAAATGATTTTAAGTTAGAAGTAATCAAATTTGCAAAAAAAATGGTAATAATTCCTCTGCTTCTGAGTATAATATCGATAAGAGTATTGTTAGTCGATAGACCAAACAGAAAGATACCCTAAAAGATGGGAATTCTAGTACAAAAGATCAAAGAAGCGGATCTAGAAATGTAAAATCTTTATTACATGATGATAATGCTGTTGATGGTTATGGCAGTGAAGAACAGTCAGAGTTGGATGAGGAAGAGATGGATGAAGTAGAGAACGATAAACCTTCAAAGAAAAAGTCCGCCAGGGACGTTTTTGGTAATTCTGAAACACTCAGGAAAATACTTAAATCAGTTAAACAAAGCAAATTTCGGAAATCAAAGAAAAAGCCAACTAAAAAAACAATTAAGACAAAGGCTAAACCAAAACAAAGAAGACAACAGATAAAAGTAAATGAATCTATTGATTTGGAACAGAAGCATAAAAATGATTGGAATAAGTTGCTTAGGGTAGAGGAAAAACTCAATGAGTACTTAAAGAATTGCAAAAATGAAAGCTTACAAAAGAATGAAAGAGCGCTAAATTTAATACTTATGCTAAAATATTGGAAGATCATTATGGACAACAAGCTAAGACAGGAATTTGTGAAAAAACAGAGGGGTGGCCGTTAAAAATTTTTACAATTCCTACAATTAAGCAAAATGTTAAGAAACCTAATTTATAAAATTTAATTACTTTTCACACATATTAATATTAAATTCAATGTATAAAAATAAAATTTGATTTTTTTAAAATAAATAAATTCATTTTCAATACAAATCTAAATAAATATAATTTAATTTTCTTTTTTCGTAAATAAATGCTCTTCAATAAATATATTTTATATGTCTTTTTATAATAACATTGTGCATAGTGTCTATATGTATAAAGGTCTTAGTTTGAATATTAATTTACATAATTGCGGTTACGGAAAGACATTATTGACATCATCAGAATCTTGATATCATTTTGACAATATTTTATTAATTCTTCTTTTAAACTATATGTGTCTGTAAACCCTTTGTGCCATTCAGTGCACTGTTTAGCCGCATTAGGCATCATATAGTCGATACCAAATTGTTTTAAGTCAGGGATAGGTCCAACAAATGTCTGATACACATATTTGTTCATTTTATGCGGGAAAAATCCTTTTACCACTTCATTGTCGAAACCAAAATATTTAAGGAGTGAAGACAGCGGTTGCATAAAAAAGCTTAGAGTATCCAAAAAACGGACATTTCCTACAACAAGTTTCAGAATTTTTTTAACGCTCATTATTATGTCCGTATCAGCGAATTCTTTATCAAATATGTCTTTCAAAATAAAGTTTCCATCATATCCCTTCGAGTTGCGCAAAGACATAAACCATTGTCTTTTGTTTTGTAACTTTAGGGGCGATACCTTTATATACTATACGATTACTTGAATAGATTCGTCAGACTTGTCATAACAAACTATAATTTTATTTTTGGAGTCTAATTTTGGTTTTGTTATAAAGCAGTAATGCGGTTGAATCGAATAATTTATGTTGCATTTAGTGCAGACAAACTCATCGCATTTGTGCGGTCTTTAAGGATTGAGTTTGTAAACCACATCACAACTCACACACTTATTTGCTTTAACGCATATATTATATTTGATATGATTTTGAAAGCACTCAGTGTTATTTACGCTTGGCCACAAACATCGCAGTCAATTACTTCACATTCGCTCATTGAATTGCAGGCTTTACAATCGATATTGCAACTATGATTGATTGTTTTGTGAAACATAAAACACCACTTGCAGAGATTAGGGTTTTTGTAATATGACTTCATATCTTTGATGAAATTGTAATGTCCGTCTCCGTTCTTGTGTCAGATTTTTCGAGGCCATCGAGTCTGTCCTATGAAGAGTCTAGAGTCGATTTCTTGTGCAGAAACAATAACCAATTGGTACTTCATATCTTCTCTGTCAAGATATTCTTGCGTTTTATAGAAGTGATTACTGCTAAAAGGCTTATTAAAATCCAATCCCATATCTTTACATAATTTCTTTGTTTCTTCTGTTTGAAAATTAGAAATTCTATCCTTTATTTTATTGCAAACATTTCGCCATGTATTATTAATAACTTTATTTTCGGGTGCGGTCAGCATTGTTTGGCAAATATTTAATTCATGATATTGGATTCCAACAAATATAGCCCAATATCCACAACTTTTATCTATTGAGACATTAAATTAGATATACATATATATTAATTGTTTATGTTACCGTTATTGTTGATTTGAATAACGCTATGTTTGTCCTTAGACTGCTGCCGTTTATCAACAAGCGGTTTATATCTCTTTGAATACCCATTTCCAGACAAACTACGTGTGATATTTACGTTGATTCGAAGAAATCTACTTATAAACATGTCTTCTTCGAATTGAAACTCTTTAATCATTTCCTCCACAAACTCTTTGCGATTGAATTGCATTAATTGTTTCGGAGCTATAATAAAATTCGTATAAATTATTTAATTATATATTAAATCAATTATTTATTAAATATTACCGATAAATATGTTATATGATTAGAAATAAATTGTTCTGTTGTGCCAATTCTCAATAGAAACAGAGTAGAAATCATTCTGCTTGTAGTTAACGAAATTTTCTTTCACAATTTTATCGTAAAAGTTGTTAATCTCTTCCTTCACGAAACTAGATTTTACTGAGATATCCATTAAAGCGATATTGTGTTGTATTATTTTAGTGTATTCAGTCCTTTCGAACTTAGGCGATACACGAGTGTTATCAATCATTAAATTGAATTCGACTTCCGGTAAATCTAATGAATGTTTAATATTTAATTATTTTATGAAAATAAAAACTATTGTATACATACCCGACTGTTGTGATCCGATGAATTGGGGTATATTTGAACCATTATTTTGTCCACAATAATTCAGTAATTTTTCGTAAATTTTAATCTCCATTTGAGGACATACTTCCAAATCATATGAATTAAGTAAATTGTCAGGGAAATTATATGATATTTTAGTAATTAATTGCTTACCGGAAACTTTAATCTTCTTTTAGATGTCATTAATTGTTTCACAAACACGTTTAGACATTTTAAAATAACTTAATTACTTAAAGAAACTGATTTTACTGATTATTAAACTTAGAAAAATTAGTGATTTTTAAAGCAATTGAATTGAAATATATTAAATCGATATATTTTATCAACAAAATTAAAGTAAAGTAAATTAAATTGAATTGAGAAAACAGTATTACAATAAATTAGAACATAATTAATTAATTTAGGTATAGCTTCTACTTATATAGTAGAATAATCAACTGATAAGAGAACACATTCTAATGTAAGCAAATATAACATAAAATATAATACAGGTTTTTCCAAAAAATTAACTGATAAGAGAGCAGGTATTTGGATTTTTGTTAGAGAAATATAGATAAGGTGTCACATGATTTGAGTTTTTCTTAGAAATTAGCTGATAAGAGAGCAGGAGTTGTGACTTTTTTAGAGAAGTGTAGATAATATCACACATGACTTGGATTTTTCTTAGAAACTAGCTGATAAGAGGGCAGGATTTGTGACTTTTGTTAGAGAACTGTATATAATATGACACATGACTTAAATATTTCTTAGAAATTAGCTGATAAGAGAGCAGGAGTTGTGACTTTTGTTAGAGAACTGTATATAATATGTAACATGATTTAGATTTTTCTTAGAAATTAGCTGATAAGAGAGCAGTAGTTGTGACTTTTGTTAGAGAAGTGTAGATAATATCACACATGACTTGGATTTTTCTTAGAAACTAGCTGATAAGAGGGCAGGAGTTGTGACTTTTGTTAGAGAACTGTATATAATATGTCACATGACTTAAATATTTCTTAGAAATTAGCTGATAAGAGAGCAGGAGTTGTTACTTTTGTTAGAGAACTGTATATAATATGTAACATGATTTAGATTTTCTTAGAAATTAGCTGATAAGAGAGCAGGAGTTGTGATTTTTGTTAGAGAATTATGAGCTAATGTGTCACATGAATAGTGTTTTTTTAGAAATTAACTGATGAGGGAACAGTTGTTGTGACTTTTGTTAGAGAAGTAAAGATAAGATGTTACATAACTCGGGGTTTTTAACTGTTTGATTTAATATATTATTTTATTTTTATTCAAAATACTTATTATTTTTAAATTATAAGTTTTTGAATACTAACAATTGAACAGCCATTAGACATAATAATTGCGTAATATTTTGAAGTTGCGCAATCTATTCATAATAAAAGATCTTATGCCATGCACAGTAGTTAGATTGAGGAGAAACCTTCACTGTTAAATAACAGTACATGGACCCTGGGGTTAGTTTGAGGTCAATGTACTACAAGAGATCATAAATTGTACAAATATCCTAAATTTATGATCAATGCACTAGCTCATTACACGCTCTATATACAGTACTTGAAATAGTACAAGTTCAATGTACTACATGAGAGCATGACATCCACAATATACTTGGGTTAGTTTGGGGTCAATGTACTAGCTCATGATATGCACATCTTACTTATGTTACCTATGGCAACGCTTATCATCACTATAGCATAATGACGTAGTCAAGGTCATTCTCTTTCAATCTCAAGGTTATACTTATTCGAGCTACATACTACTTTAAATGTTTCTATAAATGACTAAGCTTTCATTTCAAACTTCTATTTAGTTATTTAATAATTATATAATAAGTTATTAATAACATTAGCCAAACAAACGTTTATCTATTAAGATATAATTTGTGCTGAGTTTAGAAGAAATTTGAATAAATATTTGAATTTTTAATGAATACTAGACCAAATTTGAGCAATAGAAATATTGATAGTTAAGATGAATTAATTAAAAAATATTTATTTGTCCGAGCTATAAATAGAGAAATAAAACTAATTCTCATTGAAAAATATTTTTGATTTTCGGTTAAATATTAGTCATTTTAATGAAATTATTGCTAATCAGAACAAATACTGTGTAAATCTATAATTTAATCTCATTAATGGTGCATGACAGTATAAGGATTAGTAAATACGCTCACGAGTTACGCTCGTCAGTTACATCTAAACACTTGTAATCAATGTTCATGCTAAGTTCATGCAAACTGTACTGCTCATATTGTAGCAGTAAAAATTATTTAAAATTTCCACTTTGAATCAAGGATAAAAAATTTTTAAAAAAACTAAGAAACTTGAAAAATAAATCACTCTTAGAAAAAAATATCAATATTATTATTAGAGACAAAATTAACTGCTTTTCGAGTCATAAACATTTCAGAGCAAATAGAGCTTAAATACAAAAATAATCAATGTGATTTAATGAAAAACTGACAAAAGTGATGTCAAAGAACCAAATATTTTGTAAAGTTGGTTTTTATTTATTTCATATTAAAACCCATGACAAGTTTAACATGTACGGTAAGTAGACTAACATCTTAATGTTTCACTTTCACTTTAAACTATTTAACTAATCCGCTTCTGAGAGCTTAATCTCAATATCAAATAATTTGAAGTAAAAATTTTGTTATAAAGAGTTTCTATCAATGAATAAATTTACATTTCATACTCACACTCGGCTGTCGTTACAGATTAATCAAATAATTTAAATATAGCGACACACTGAGCTTGGTACACTAACCGTGCATTTTAAATCTATCCTGGATTTATTTATAACTATTTATCGAATTTAATTTTTAAACTAATAGATAAGTTCTTAAAAATATTAAATTGCATTTTATTAAATTCTTTTATTCCTTTAAATTAATATCCATTATCTCTGCACTAATGGACTGATATGTCTCGGCTGTAATGTCAAGCAGTTCTGAATATGCAATCTATTCATATCATTTAAATATTTTAATGAATTGCTTAGTCTTGAAAATCCAGATATTGATTCACTCATCGATTGATATCTCAATAGTAAATAGCGTTGAAGTAAATGCATATAAACTGATTGTTAGAATCTATTTGAAAGTTGAAAGCATTAACATTAACAAGAGATAAAAGAATAAAATGTTTGTATGTCTGTCTTTGCTAACAATGGAGGGGAGCGTCAAATAGTTTGTTATTTTTCAAATAATCATTAGAAAATTGATTAAAATAAAATGCAGTTCTTCTCAATTTTATTGATTAGAAATCAACAGTTCTGTTGTCTGGTCTTACTCTGACCTCAAAACCCTTTATCTTGATGAATTTTGTTGTGTTAATTATCATTTATTGCCTTAATATGTTTTTTTGAACAATAGAAGCATGCTTCATTATAGATTTGATTTTATGGGTTTGCGAGCCATGTCGGGGTAGGAATACTTCCACTGAACTAACCCATTGAATTTTATTTATATATGAAATTGAGAGCACATTCACTCCATTTCAATTCATACTCTAGTCATTATTTGAAGAATTACATACTATTTGACCCCCTCCCCCTCCATTGATAGTAAAGACAGACATACAAATAATTCAACACAAATACTCCCACAGTTTCTCTACAAAATGCAATTGGAATTACATTTCTATCTCTTGTACTTTTGTGAAATAACATTTTTTTTCATTCGATAGTCACTTAATATCTACCCTGTATTACATTTATAGGATTTAATACTAAATGAAGAGCAAAAGCATTTGAGAAAAATAAAAATTGAAGAAATTAGAAGAAAACGTGAAAACAAGAAAAGAAATTCTTTTTAGAAAATTACAACCTAATTGAGGCACCAATAAGTACAACAAGACTAAACTACTCATTCAGTGGAACCTCAGTGATTTAAGATTGGTACTTGTTGACATTTTAAAATTACTAAAGAGATATTTACTAAATATTTAACTAATTGTGTGAATTATAAAGTTTTAAACAATGAGTGATCAACACATTTGTTGTGTTTGTGGTGACACAGCATTAGGTAATTAAGCTGTCATTTCATTGAATTCAACTCATCTGATAATATATTTTATTCGAATAAAACTCTATTTATAAATGTTTATTAATTTAATAAAGGCTTCAATTATAAAGCTTTAACATGTGGTTCGTGTAAAATATTTTTCAGAAGGAATGCATTTGAATTTGGGGTAAATTCCTTAAATAGTTTTTATGAAAATTGAGATAAACTAATATAACCTTTTCATTGGCAGCAAATGAAATGTCTTTTCGACAACAATTGTGAAATTGATGTACAAAAGAGGAAATGGTGTCCAAAGTGTCGATTGAAGCGTTGTTTCGATAGAGGAATGATAATTGTATTGAAATTGCTTTCTTTAAGTTATAACCAGAGAATATTGGTTTTCATAAATACTTTCTGAATTACGAAAATCTTTACCTGGAGTTGCCAATGAGGGGGTATAGACTAAAACCCTCTGAGTTTGATATTTTGCGAAATGCCCATTCCTTTATCTTTATCTTACCCCCTCTTACAATGCGTTTTTAAAAAGTTGCTCCTGCTGATTTCTGGCAAAATTTCTTAAATTATCCCTCTCTATAATCCTATGATTCGGCCGCACTGACTACCCCTGATCTTTACCGATTGAGAGAAAATTATGTTTAAATATTTTGCCAAAATTATAGAGGGCACTCGTGTTTCTTTCTTAGCATGGCTGCATTTTGGTATTTTTCACGAGACAGGTATTTTAGTCGATACTCCTCATTGACAACCATTTGTTAATTACTTTCTGATTATTATTAAATCATTAAAAATCTTTATATTAAGAATTTTAGTTTAAAAGAAAACACGATTATTGGCACTGAGAAGAGTCAATCAGACAATAGTTTGGAAATAATTGAGAGTCAGATCGAGAAAACGACAGAATCAACGAATTCAGCGATAAATGATTTTCCAGATTATAGTATAGAAAGTGTAGAAATTGGAAATCAAGAGAATTTCAATAATAGTTCACTCATTGTCTACGAGAATGGAGTGGAGAGTGAATTGGCGTCCATTCCTATTCCCAGACCTATAACTGATTATAACAACACTTTTAATGAATTAGAAGGCAATCGATTGACAGAACTATTAAGCGCTACACAAATAATGAGGACTACTGTTAGACATATTGATATTGAATTAATGGATTTTGAAGAAATGTGTTATATTGGGCTTAATTTAATTGAGCAGGATACTAAGAAATTAATTAGAATATCTAAATCGTTGACTGCATTCCAATCATTTTGCACTAATGAACAA
The DNA here is from genome assembly GCA_034693365.1 of Liacarus xylariae. Classification (NCBI taxonomy): domain Eukaryota; kingdom Metazoa; phylum Arthropoda; class Arachnida; order Sarcoptiformes; family Liacaridae; genus Liacarus; species Liacarus xylariae. The sequence continues at coordinate 1,657 of JAQFXN010003041.1, read as the reverse complement.
TTGGCCCTGGTTAAATATGGCTGCATTGAAATTGGCTGTTTGAGGCTTTTAATGAATTTTAATTTTGAATCCGAATCATTTGTTTATGTTTTGGTTGGCATAAAAATTTTATTGTTAATTTATTTCATATAAAGACGACAAAATTCATTTTGACCTGTGCATTTGATTGTGCATCTCAGTGCATAAATGACCAGAGTGATGTTGCATTCTTGAAAATTCAAATTAATTTATAAAATTTCAACTCTGTTAAGCTATAAATGATTATTTATAAATATATAAATTCCTGTTCACTTGAATTCATCGTTCGTCTGAAATATTCTTAGTTCTCCAATAATATTATTCATTGTTTGGCTTAAACACAAGTAATAATATTGAACTTTTTGAAAGTTTTTGCAATTTATTGCAATGACAAAATTTAAGTATGAGATTATTAAATTGAACATTAATATTGGACTATATATTGAAATTATAAACAGGTTTCATTTAGTGTGAATTTAAATGGTCAACAATGTACATTTATATATGATTATTTAGCTAGATTTTGAATTATTATCTTTTAAAATATCTTTAATAAGAAATTTAATATCTATTTTATGTGAGATATCATATGAACAATATAATCTGTAATTTATCAGAGCTCTAATTCCCCACATATTGTTAAATACAATAATCATTACTATTCTATTAATTTCTGATCTGAAAATGTTTTTATATTGGAAAATTGAAATTATGCAAAGCTGATTTACAAGTTCATAGAATTTATAGCAATTTAATTAATAATATAAAATCCAATTGGTATGATTCGGACCCTATTATTGTTGATTTGGTATTTCATATTTTTCAATAATAATATTTTAATGAATAATATCCATTTATTGATTTCAGTTAACGGCAATCGTATTTTTCAATCCCTTCCGACCGAACCTAATCCATAAAGACGTGGTTAAGTGAGTGAAACCTATGAATAATTTTTAAATTTCTGAATTACAATACATTGACTTACATATAAACAAATTATTATTTAAATTATTTGATATAGAAATTGAGCTGTTTTGAGTTAAGAATTAGAATTTACTAAATATTAAATATTGAATGCAGTTTGAAATCTTTCTAATGATTAGGGATTCTAAATTCGGCTGCCAGAGCATAGGTTGAAGTTGTGCAAACTGCACAAAATTTCTTGTAGAGTATTTGAATAGTAAGAACATCAATTTTAGTAATATATGATTCTGTATTTGACCGAATCATGTATTTCACCGAAACATGTATTTTACCGTATCATGTCTTTCACCGAAACATGTATTTGACCGAATCATGTATTTCACTGAAACATGTATTTGACCGAATCATTTATTTCACTGAAACATGCATTTGACCTAATCTTGTATTTGATCGAATAATATATTTCAATTAAATTAATGTTCTTATTATTCAAAAACACCAAGAAATTTTGTGCAGTTTGCACAACTAGAATCTACGCTCCGGCGGCCGAATTTGGGGTCCCTACTAATGATGTACAATCAAGGAAAATAGTTTTTGTACAACATCTGCCAATATTTAGACCATTCATATATAGTCCTAAATTAACAATCATTTTATTGACTTCAATTTGAATAAAATTATTGAATTTTTTTTATTATTTTAAAAATAGAGTTTG
>JAQFXN010003040.1:0-11556 GCA_034693365.1 Liacarus xylariae | reverse complement strand
AGAAGAATAGCGGATACAATATAATATAGCCCTACACTTATATGGTTTTGTATGAAGCAATGTATAAAATATAGTACAACTAATGTATATATTTTATACATTGCTTTATACAAAACCATATAAGTGTAGGGCTATATTATAAGGTATCCGCTTTTCTTCTAGCCGTTGGGTCAATTGTTTTATTTGGGTATGGGTACTAAAATTATATCTCTGAGTTTTTTAAGATTTCGAAACTTACCAGATATTTTTCATTATAAGTTGTTCTTTTATAACGAGCTTGGTTATAACGAGTACCTCGTTTTAACGAGTGATTCTTGAAAACACATAATACAAATAATGTTTTATTATAACGAGTGAATAAATTTTACAAACTAATATCTCGCTGAAATCCATACTTGATAAAATATTAGATTAGTAAACTATTTAAATCTATATAAAATTTATAGAATAATAGCCAACTATTAAATTTGCTTGCATACCATCTAATTGAATAGTAAATTTTATAAGTTTTGTAATATTTATTTGGAAAATTGAAGATCAAAACTAATCAGTATTAATTATAAACTTATCTTTTTATTTCAAAATAATATATTATATTGTTTTTGATCTTTGATCCAAATTGAATTATATCTCAATAAAAATGATTTATTTTTTATAACGAGTCCTGGTTATAACGTGCGATATTTTGGAACCGAACGACTCGTTATAACCAGTTTTCACTGTAATTCTTAATTCTCAAACAATTCATGTGAACAGATATCGTGGTTATGATGGCTATAATCCCAGTGTTATTCACAATTGTCTTGGATTTTGGTCGGATATATTTGAAGATATCAGTGGTAGTGAAGGCTTGACTTCATCTGCAATTACTATAAAATATAAAATCAACAAATGTTTAGTTTTTATTATATTTAATATTTATAATACAATTGAGTTTTTATAATAAATAAAATATTATTTTTTTTTAATTTACAATAAGTGAAATAAAATTTTAAATATTTCATAGTTGTTCTATTTCTATTTTATATATCCAGAGAGATTTAATTTTTTCTTGCTTTCATCATTTCTAATTATTGTTCATCATGTTAATTCTAAGAATGTGGTAATTTAGGAGTAATTTTGAGAAATAATAGAGAAAAATAAGCGATAATCTGAAAAAGATTTAAAAATAAATTTTATTAAATTACAAGTTTATTAAGTTATATATTTATAGCAAAAAGCATGACCAGGGATGACAAACGGCCATTATTACATTTTTTTGAAACATATATAAATTATGTTTTTAATTTGTTAAGTTCTTCTAAGTTAATTCAAAAATATTTAATTCAACAATTATTTATTTAGACATTTGTTAAGCATTACAAGATCTTTAAAGAATTTGTACTACTTAATGTGTTTAATCAAAAATAATCAAGTCATCTGCAAAACAATATTAATAAGATAATCTTTCGACAAATATAGATGCTTTTGACAATCTTCTTATCTTTTAAAAATTGGATTCCAATTTACATTTAGAAATGGAGTTTTATAAAATTTTGGAAAATTACCTAATTCAAAGTATACCTTCCTAACAAAGCCTAAATTGTATGTCCTAATTTGCAGCAACATTGTTTATTCTTACAGTTAATTATTCACATTAACTCACTTCATATGATTTTCTATAATTGATAGTAAATAACTTCCAACACGAAAATCCCACTCTTCCATCACCAATTGCTTGAATCAATGACTGTAACTGTTAATCGAGAAAGAACAATAGGAATTAATTATTTATAAAATTTTAAATATTTATTAATTACTTTTATTTTATTTTCCAAAAAACATATTCGGAATAAGAATACATTGTTTTGATCTCGAGGTTGAGAAACGATTAAACGATTCAATAATTTATAGAATTTATTCGCTTTAGAATTGACTGACGAAGCCGTGAATATCATGAATAAGAATAATAATAATATGAGAGAAAATACATAAAACAATATTATCCTGAATGTAATCGTTGATTCATTGAATATAATAGCCTGTAATAGAACGACACAAATACTTCCGAATACTAACCAAATTATAAATAAGAATTTAGACCAGAATTGAATGTTATATTCATTGATCTCATTATGTAGTGAAACAATTGAATGAATAATTTTATCTATTTCAAATTTATTATTAATTAAATAATAAATAGTTTTAAATTTAATTTTCAAATACCGGCACTGAATATAAAAGTAAATCACCTGATATACAATCATATTAGAGGCATAATATGAGGCGAAGGTGAATAGAACCATGTTAATTATGCCATACAATAGAGTGTCTCTCACAGAGTTATAGAGAATATATGGCATAATATTTATAACGCTTGCAATTAGTGGAATTATTATTTTATTATTTATTTCAGCAAGATTAAACAATAGTTTTGTTACTTTAATTAGTTTTTTAATTTCCAGTTCAACTGTGAGACCAATACTCTGAGGCGAACACAAACCCAACATCATTTCAAACACTTTAAGAAATGTTGGTTTTATTCCATTCATATAATTAAAGAAATATATTAATTGGGAAAATATAACCAGAATTAACATTAAAATATATGATATATTGAGATGAACTCTGATTCCATAATAGTGTGCAAAATCACCTAAAACTATCATTTTATAGGAATTTTCATCGCTTTCTAAAATAATAATATTTTTAATTAACTGAACTATAAATATAATAAACACAATAATAGGTTTGTGTAATAAATTTCTTCTTTGATTAGTATTAATGTTATAATTAAGACATAAACCAATTCTAAACAAATGATTATCAACTGATCTAATAATCACATTATTTGGCAATTTTTCTTCCGGATCTATAGAATGCATAGTTTGTTCTTGGTGCCATTTTAATAAAATATTCATTTTGTACTATTTAGTAGTTTTTAAAACAAATTTTAAGCTTGTAGATTTTATTGAAATAAGTTTTATATCAGCCAACTATTTAGAGCTAATATTTTAAAATTTACAAAAATTCATCAATCAATTTAATGAAGTGCAAATTGGGTGGAATTTTTTTCAATCTCCATGAAAATTCTACGAAATACATTTTATTACTGGAATAAATCGATATAAGGCAATGTGAACCAAATATGACTTTATTTATAACTTCTAACATTCGTTGAGAAACATCACAATATTTGCTATTTTCCAAAATGTTATTACTGACAAAGTTAAACAAATTGTCCTATATTATTTTAAATAATCAATAAGCGTTCGTATTATAAGCGCAATAATCAATTATTTCTAAATCATCGTTAGATAAAAAGAAACTCGTGTATAATTTAATAGAATTTCCACTAATTCTCCAAGAATCTAGCAAATTTTGACCAAATTTAGCAAGAATTTTACAAAATTGTTATATTTTTATAAATTAAACAGAATTTCGCAGATATCCAAAAACGATGGCTTCGGCGTCATTTTCTCAAAATTGCTAAGTAGGGGCGAAAGACTGAGCGATCTAGGGGCTGTCGGGTAAAATCACAGGGAGTATTCCGAGCGTTGGAAGTGATGTTTTCATCCAATAAAATATTTCAACGAAAGCGAAATTTTGTTGTTAAAATTGGATATTACTTATCCGATAATAAATAACATAAGCTGAACAAAATCAACGATAGAAAAAATTAATTTATATAATAGCAATTTAGTAATTAGTTAATAATTTCTTATATTTATAATCCTTATAATACACCCAATCGTAAATAATAATTAAATAACTCTTTAAATTCACAGAAAAATAAATAATATTTGATCTGAAAAGGAAAAGCATTACAATTGAAAAGAAAATTGGAAAATAACAATATATTGTTCGGTCTATAAATGTAGGCTTAAATGTAGATATGGTTGTGAGTATGAATGCATTAATTGACCTAGCATCTCTTGTTTAAGGTGTGCTTGAAATTGTCGGTGCAGTTGAAGTTATGATTTTAGTTATAGGCAAAGACTTTGAGTAATGTTTGTCCAACAACTTTAGTCCATTAGACCAATATTTATAGACCACATGTGGTTCACAATAAAAAGTTACGATTTCTTTAATAAAAAGTCTAACATCTCTACAACGAGACCAACGAATAAGTGTTGTGTTGTGTTGTGTAATGTGATGTTTGCCTCCTTTATTATAATACCCGAAATGAACATATCGTCAATGAAGAGCACATAACCCGTATTATACGGAGTCAATAGTTTTCAAGAGCACAGGTACTATGTCGTTACGTTGTTACGACAGGAGGCCATAGAGTTTGGAGATATAATACAATTCCCATTCACTGAGAGTTACTTTAATTTGACTCTAAAAGCGGTTTCAGTTCTCAATTGGATTAATGAGTATTGTATTGACGCTAAGTATATATTGAAAACCGATGACGACGTTGTAGTCAATCCGCAGCTATTGTTGGATAAGTTGTCGGAATTCAAAATTGGTATAAGCGGTAACTTCTTTAGGGCACCGGCGGGCAGAAACATAAGAAAAAACATTATATGCCCCAAAAATATTATAAGGACAAGTACTTTCCTGTCTTCTTATTCGGTCCTGCAGTTATGATAACCGAATAAGAAGACAGGAAAGTCCTTGTCCTTATAATATTTTTGGGGAGATTATAAAATTTTTATTATTAAACAATTCTTCGTCTCAATTTTTTAATACAACAGAGAACATTTTGGTTTGTGAAAGAAAACTTCTACAAACATTTTAAAATTTAATTTGGGTGTTCAGAGTTTTAATACATTTAAGGGGCAAGAAACAGGATAAATTCTTGCATTGATTTTACAGATCAAAGAGATAGATATGACAAGAATGCAAAATGTGCTACCAATGGAACAAATTATCTATTTCATTTTTTCGTAATTGATCTTGGGGATATTATTAATAAAAAAATTAATATTTTAAAAATAACATGGATCTACATATTTTTATTAACTTTAATATGTATCATTAACTAATATATATGACCCATGCGCGCATTATTTGAGGAAAAAAGTAATTTTTGATAAAATTTTGGAGATGCGCATTATACTCCAGGTGCGTATTATACGAATACAAATCTGAAATATTTTTATTAATATCAAATAATTAGAAATTAAAATCTCAGAGAGTTAACCACAAATTAGTATTAATTAGATTTTATTACAATTATCATATCTCATGATTTCAGGCAAAGTCGAATGTAAGAAATGAATACATAATAGAACCTTTATCCAGATTTTACATAACCAAGAGATATTCAAGCTTGGCCTACTTAGAAGGTCTAGGGAGGATATTTTGAGAAATATCTCTGAAATTGCAATACAACAACGACAAAATGTCAAAAATACAGAAGGATTAAGGATAAAATATTTCTTTGGTTCAACAAAATCAGGGGGGAGTAGTTTGAAAATTTGAGAGATAGAAGACTTGGTAATATTCAATACTTCCTTGGTGACTCCTAACCTCAAACCTTGCAAGTATCATTTCATTGATCATATATTTTCTTTCCTAATGTTATAATCAGAACCATTTTAAGAAGTTAGTATGATTTTTCTACATAGTATAAGATCTTAAAATATTTTACATTTTCAGTGCGCATTATACGTCAGGTGCGTATTATCTGAGTAAAAATCATTATTATTTGAAATATTTTGCTTGCGCATTATACGTATGGTATGCACTATAGGACAGAAAACAGGGTAGTTAATCTGAATAAATAACAATGTAACTGAACAAATTATCGTTCTCTGTATTCAGAGGTAGTATAATAAAATATTTATGACCGCCATGCTAACATAAAGCCAAATGCGTTAAATTAGTGTATATGAGATTAAAGAATAAAAATTGTAAATTACTGATTATAACTTCTAAGTTCCTAAAATATGTCTTTTTTATGTGTTATTAGTGTACGTTGGCGTATATTTGTCACTATTTAAGACTATTATCCTAATGTTGGCATAGCCTTAAATAGTGACAAATGTAATATCATGTAATAACATGATATCATCGATATTACATTTGTTACTATTTAAAGCTATACCAACATTAGGATAATAGTCTTAAATAGTGACTTTACTCCAATGGAGTCCAATGAGACATAAAAAAGACATATTTTACTAACTTAGTAATTGAAGGGCAACAGTCTAAAATGACACTTGAGGCGGAGCTAACATGATTGCAAAAAGTAATAGTAAAAAGCGCGCCTTTCTTGAATATCATGTGATATATTTAGTATTAATGTTTATATCATTTGTTTACTAAATATATTTTTAATTTGAATTATCATTAATTAATAATTAAACTCTTTTTATAATTATGAATCAATCATTTCATGTTAATAAATATTGTTCAAATGAAAGTAAAGATTATTACAAAAACTTTTTTTATAAATTGTCAAATTTGTAATAAAATATAAACCATTCAAAATCTCTTTTGTTTGCATCATTTATTTACATTAATTTTAAACAAGAAATCTATTAACTTAGTAAAGCATAAAGTGCAAGTTAACATGTTTTTATTATACAGTAGAATAATGCGATAGAAGATTTAGTACTTTTTGTTAACATATTAGCTCCGCCTCAAGTGTCATTTTAGACTGTTGCCCTTCAATTATAAGTTTTTTTAAATGTTCCCGTCATTACATTTGTAGTTAAATGACAATTGAATACTAAATATAACGTTGTGATAATATTTTTCCACGATATACTCTGTATATAATACTGCACATTGTATTATTATAAAGAACTTGACGGGATATTCTTCTATTCTGATATAGTTTTATATGCAGATTAAAGAATCAAAATAAGAGATAATCACATACAATTTTATGGGAAATCTTGAAAAACAAAAAAGTTATAACACTTAGAAAAATTAATTTGAATGCAAGAAAATTTCTACAATTTATTAAATTATAAATAAACAAAATAAGATATTTTAATGATCTCTCCACTAAAATGTATTATAAGTAAATAGTTTAAATTGAATAATAAAATGTGTAAAGTACTTCGCCTGCCCCCTATGGAACTCCTGGCCCCGTTGCAACTGGGAAATTTTTTTGTTTTTATATAGTTGACATCATAACTACTAATTTCTCTGCTGGGCAAAATTCTGTAACGGTTATGGTTTGCCTATGAGAAGTATTTAAAAATCTAAAAAGAGTAGGAGACCTGGCTATATAAGACAACTGATTATTTGGGCGGAGACATAAATCACAAAATGGAAACAATATATTTTTATCAAAGTTTACTAATTAGATTAGTGCTCAGCACCGAAAGGTAGAATAGGAAAGTATGATAAATAGGGGAAAAAATTTATTCCATAATTCATAATATGGGAATACTTTAAAATACTCGTTAAACTACTTTGTGAGCAATTTAGACTTTAATATATATAGAATTTATCTTATGTGACGTAACTTATATGGTTAGTTTTTCACGCCCAATGGGGTTTGGACTTATAATGTCCACAATCCTACTTTGGGCATTATTCTTTAATAATAACAATGTTATTAATTTAGACATTTTTTACAATATGTTAAAAAACTAAGTTTTGCCCGAATTGCCACCTTAATATCTTTTCACCATAATAAACTAGATCAATTAATCTAATTTATAAACTAATAATGAGAATGCAAAATGACTTTATATTTGAGTTTATATTTTTAAAACAACATTTTCCTTTTCAAGATAAATGTTTATATAAAAATCTTATTATTCAATTTAAAGCTATTCACTAATAGTGCAAAAAAATATTGTAGATCCTAAATATAAAGCTGTCTTTGTAACGTAAAAAAATATTAGGCAAATTACATTGTACCAAAAATATCAATGAAGTTTACATGAAATGTTTTAGGCAAGTTTACTTTATCTTGTTTGATGGTCATCTATGGTCACTTTGAAAATATGATCTTGCTTATAAAATCCTATATTTATCAAATTCTTTAACAAATTCAAATTTTGTCAAATTATATTTATAATTTTTTAATACAACAGAGAACATTTTGGTTTGTGAAAGAAAACTTCTCCAAACATTTAAGTATAAATTTTAAAAATTTAATTTGGGTGTTCAGAGTTTTAATAGATTTAAGGGGCAAGAAACAGGATAAATTTTTAGGATATAAATTTATACAGTAAGCTTATCAAGGTGTAATAAATATGATTACAACCGTGTACTGATATTACATAGATCACATGCACTGAGTTCTAATCACAGGTACATTTTAGTATAGGTTACATCCAATAAATTCTTACCGTATATTATTTCCTATTATTTTATTCTTAAAAAGACAATGAAATTGAAACTGAGTCATTCATCATTAAAAAAAATTTAATTCATTTAACTTTATCGCACTTTACGGTACTTCAAATTGAGAAAATGGAAATTTTTAAATTTCATAACAAATTTAACATGTGATATTTATACAATCGACTATTGATTGCCTCATAAACTTGTACTCCAATTCTCTTATATATTGAGACTAGCGTTGTTAAATTACCGTAATTTAAAATATCGACCGTAAATTACGCGTAACTTACTGAAAATTACCGTAAATTACAATTTTGAGTGTAAATTATAAATTTATTGAAAATCACTCAGAAAATATTAAATATCAATTAATTGTATGTGTATAGCCTAAATACAGAGTGAGAATTTTGCAAGGCGGTACCTCGAGAATTTTGCAAAATACCTCTTGACATTTTGAGCCGATAGCAAAATTATTTTTACCTTATTCCTCCTATGAATTTTTCATATTTTGGAATTATGTATACTCCGCTCTAAAGTCCCAAAATGTCCCCCCCCCTTATAACCATACCTGACTCGGTGTACTCTGGGAACCCTGATTAATTCTAGATCATTATAAATAATATCACATTTATTCTCACTGTCACTATCATAAAAATCATAATATTCTTTGGATATTTTAGTTTTGAGATCTATAATACGATTGAACGGTGACCAACTTTTCGACTCGCTTATTTAATAGCCTATAACTATCTTTTCAGTGCATTCTTGAACTCTCTGAAAATATAAAACAAAAATTTTTCACGAAAATACGTTATTTTATTTATTTAAAACTTTTATTCATAAATAAAACAAGATTTTGAAATTTGAATTTTATTCATAATTTACACTAAAATGTAATTTATAAGCTAAAATTTATAAATTACGGTAATTTACGTAAATTACAAATCGTTAATTACGGTAATTTACACTACTAACAACGCTACCTAATGTTAACAAATTTAAAATAAACTGAAAATATTTGAATCTCATTGAACGGACAGGTTTAGCAGGTTTAGCAGAATTGCTGTCATTTCTGTTCTGATTAATATTTTTTCAAATATGATTTCTTTATTTTGTCAAGCTATATGTCCTTTATATTTAAGCATATTTTCAATAATATGAGCTTAGTAGTTTGAGCACTGACAAACACTTTTTCAAATATTTTGGCAGAAATGACATTACAACGAAATTACTAAGCTCACATAATTATAGATTTGCATAAATATGAAGGACATATAGCTAGATGAAATAAAGAAATCAGCTGGAAATTTTTTTAATCAGAACAGAAATGACAGCAATTCTGCTAAACCTGCCCATTCAGTGAGCCCCCATTTAATTAATTTATTAATAGTTATTCACAATCAAAATGACAGAAATTATCAAAAAAGAATATTAAAATTATAGATATGATATGTTTTATTTTATTAATATTTAGTATTTACAAGTTAGACTAATTTATAGATTAAATAGCAAAAAACAAAATTGTGATTTTTCATAATTTTTGTACATCACAAAATAATTCACATGCAAAAATATAATGTATAAAAAATATCAAACTATAGATCTAAACTAGGAGTCGGCCAAGTCAGGGGGTGGTATTTTGAGAAAATTTACTCAAAATGCAAGAGGTATGCCAAATTCCAAAATATGAAAAATTCCTAGAGGAGGAGTAAGGTAAAAATACAAATTGTCTGCGGCGCAAAACGTCAGGGGGGGGGGGTATTTTGCAAAATCTTAAACTCAAGGAGGGTATTAGGCTATAACCCCTTTGGTGACCCCTGGTCACAAGGAGAAAAGGATTCTCAAACTATTTAGAATTTGAGAAGAACTGGAACCCAGGGTTAAAATGAATGAGAATCCAAAATAATGTAAACTTTTAATTCTTTATATGTTTTAATTGTAAGATTTAACAATGTTTTTCCAAGCAATTCATGAAATCATTTTTCAGATAATATTCCCTTGTTCATAGTTAGAAGAGATTTTGTGACATTCCCCTTGAGAAATCCCTGTTCTAAAGGATATCTGTGGCACTGTTCATATTGTACTGTTTGGTGCGTACTATATATTTCATTTACTTGCAGTGCACTAACATTTTAAGTGACAATTAAAATATTTCGTAAGAATTGAATTTTAATTTTAGGTGAGAGTCAAATCTTTTTTTGAATATGTTTAGTGTATTTTTGCAATTTTCAATTAGACAAATAAAGGTTATTAAGAGGTAAAGATTTAAGTTGTGTTTAATAATTGTGAAAATAAATAAATATATTTATGACCACAACTTGCAAAACCATGAACTTAAATCAAAATCATTCAGAAAAATAAACATGTATCACAAATTAGCTTGAAAAATTTATTATAAAAATTATAACATAAAAAATCTATCTGTTACTTCAAAAATAACCAAAATAACTTAAATTTTGAGAAAAAGTAAAAGTGTCTTAGCCAGGAGTCGCATATACGGTATATAGGGTCATCCTCGTAACGCCACCTTAATTTTGCTATACTTTCAAAGTACACGCATCAAAAACAGGGTGTGAGGGGCTCGACATGTAGGAAAAATATAAGCTGTGTGTATGAGTGGCATACAATGAGTCCCATTGCAAGCATATATTTTCTTACATTACCCAAACACCCGTTTTCGAAGTCCATATTTCAAAGATATTTTACTCAAAACATCTTTAAAAACGAGCTGGATGATTTGGGTCTGGGAATGTTAATTGAGGTCTGAGCTGGGTGAATGGGTCATGGGAATAATAATTGATATGAATTAATATGCTTTAATTATAAGCTGGATTATAATCGAGTGGTCAGATTGATTTAGGTAGTGGTGATAGTGTTTTCTGAAAATATCAACATTTTTAAAGCTTTTAATTGAGTAAAATATCATTGAAATTATAGGAAAATTAAGGTAAAGTTTGATGTCATTTTACAGATACACCTTGGTGAGTTGAAAAATAACATATTTTCAAATACTAGGTCTATCTGAGAGCAAAATAATTTGTTTGTTTCGAAAAATTATCAAGGGTGTGGAAATGACCTCGGATGTATCGAGGGTAGATACTGACGAGGAAGACCCGATATGTTCTAAAGACAAGCAACAAAATTAATTTGTCTGTAATTTAAGAGTAAGCCTTGACTTACTTCGAGCACAATTGGATAATTGACCAAGACTTTGGTATTGTTTCAGAGGCTTTCGGATTCCACGGAATCCTTCTTCAGTGAGAACTGTTACCACAATCCGAAAGCCGTGGAATCCGAAAGCCTCTGAAACAATAC
>JAQFXN010003039.1:0-11557 GCA_034693365.1 Liacarus xylariae | reverse complement strand
CACACTTGTATTCATTTAATTATTTTGTTCACAAATTTTGAATAGACTTTGTGCCGTTAATTAGTTGTAAGGTGTTACTTGCCTTTTTTTCACTTCTACATCTTTTGTGAAGTATATCTTTAGTTATGCACTATATCATATAGTAATATATTGAATGAAATCCACTCATACTTCCAGATAGAGAACAATCTGTTTATTAAATTGTGAACACCCCTAATTTTATCGCTAGGACTCCACTGCTCTAATGACTGACAATATTTTTAGTATTATTTTCAATCAATATTTTGCGAATTGATGTATAAATAGTGTTCAACCGAATTGATGGTAAACAGTGGAGTTTTTTTGAACACCGATTGTTAGGTGTTTTCTCATATTTCTAATGTGATTTTGAAGAGGGTATTGCACCGCATCATCAATTCATACAAACCACTAAGAAAAGGGAGATTATATATAGATTAAATTATTTTTAGATTTTCACATGATTATCTAATTGTTCACGAATTATTTGAGGTGCAAAATATGTCTGGTGATCAATCACAGGTGATCTCCACTCTCTTTCACATCTTTGACATTTGTCTTAAATATTTAATAAATTAAAAAAAAATTTTAAAATAATTGTAAAAACATCAAAATTGTAAATAATCTTAATCTAGATAGTTGAATTTGGGAGAAATTAAGTCACAATGAACTCGAAGCAATTGCATTCAATAATCATTTTACTTTATATCAGTTGTGGCCAGGGGTGGGCTTATAATGTAGAGTAAGAGATGAAAATCCTTAACATATATGGCGTTTGGTAAGCAACAAGTCTTGCTAGATTACATTTCATTCAATATCAAGCTGTTTTCAACATCTAAACCGGTTTTATCACATATATGCGATTAGTTTTAACTTAATTTAGCTTTATTCTTTTCGCTTATCTCCACTATTTTTAATAACAAAGCCCTGGACACCCCATTTGTTTTGCCTGAGTGTATACCATTGATTAGGAATATTAATTAATTGAATATCATTTCAAGTCTAGACCTATAAGAGTCACTTCGGTATGCTTTCAACCGAATTATAATAAATACGAAATATAACTAATTATAGAGAGTATTAAACATCACAAACATAACGAAAAGAAGTCGTTGAAAAAGAAAGAAGAAAATCATTCATATCTTTCATCTATTTCTTACATTTTTTTATTTGGCGAAACCTAAACCCATAAGAATTCTTTTCGTTGGAATTATCTGTGCCAGTGATCTAAACATCAAATCATAATTTCATTACAAGTTTGACAATTATATCTGTCATTAATTTTCTCCTTTCGAGTCTTAATTCAATCTAAGAGTAGTTATGGACAAAGAGCTCGAGATTATAAGAAACGTGAATAGAGTATAAGTTTGAAGATTAACTTAGCAGGGGTTGAAAGTTTACAGATTAAACAACTAAAATATAATAATTATTAAACAATTAAGATATTTAGAATAGTTGTCTGAGTACAACAGAAAGTATATATACAGTGTTGTTAACTAGGGATGGGCAATGGGTGTATAGTCGAAATACCCACATGTCTCCGAAAAAAAGCTAAAATATTACCAGACTATCATTTTGGCAAAATATTGGAGCATAAATGGCACAAAAGGAGCTGTTGTTGGAATATTAACAGCGGAAATTGTTTCTAATTTCTTGGAAAATTATCAGAATTTCGTCAAATCCGTGCTTTTTGTCAAATTCTGTTAGATTCCTATTGAATTCATCATAATTTGTCTAAATTCTGTTAAATAATTGCAGAATTAGTCGAAATTCTGTTAATTTATGTCATTTTTACTTAAATTCTGTAAGAATTTCACAATTGAAAATTACCCTCTATACCCTTTGTGATTTTGACACTCTTATCAGATCAGACTCTATACCCCCCACCCCCAGAATTTGAGTTCATTGGCAATGCCTATTATTAACCATATGATTTAGTGCCATTAACAGTTTTAAAATTGGTGGTAAGACATTATCCATCATAAGAGATAAACTATACAACTTACAATGTTGAAATTATATGAAAATATCAAATGTTATGAACCAGACAAATTCAGCTTGAGTTTCTGTTTAACTTAATAAAATTTCTTTATTCTTTCTTTTATAAATATTATATGATATCACATACAGAGTATGGAGCAGGGTCAGGACTTATAAACTCAAAACCCATGGAACCGAACCCAACCCAAACGAGTTTTGGTTGGGTTGGGTTTACTTTTTAATAATTTGGGCGAGTTGGGTGGGTTTGAAAATGTTAGTTACGGGTCAGGGTTGGGTTGGATTTTGTATTTTCATAAATGGGTCCAACGGGTTGACAATAAATTTAAAATTAAATTTATTTTGAAGAACTGTTAAATAACTATTTATAAAAAAACTCTAAAATATAAAGAATTAATGCATCTTTAACTAAAAAATCTATATTTCTAACTAGATTGGCAACAAAACAACGGGTACGGATTGGGTCGGGTTACCTTTTTAATAATTTGGGTTGGGTTGGGCGGATTGAAATTGGTTTTCAATGGGTTAGGGTTGGGTTGGGTTTAGAAAATCGTCACAAGTCCAGAACCTAATTTGGAGTACATGGTGATTTAATGATTTAGATGCCAACCTCTTGTGCATCACTGCAATTATTGCAGCAAATCTTTAGGCTTAAGGTGGAAGAGTGTTATTAGAAAAAATAATAATCCATATGTTTGTTACTATTATTAAGAAAACAAGTCTGTCATCACCTAAACTACTCTACTTTAACGCAAAAAACTCGGCAAAGGATTGGAATTATTTTTATTTCCTAACTATTTATTTCTAATAGAAAAGGAAAATATAATCTAAGAGTTGAATGAAACCGGAGCTGAGAAACAGTCGCTTATATACAATATAACTGTGAGCCAGAAATATAATAGAAAATCTTTAAAAATAATAACAAAATTCCTGTATTGACTTTAGAGACCAGTAGTGAAAATTGAATGGTTTTCACCCAAAAAATAGAGTAAAAAGATTTAACTTCGGTTATGAGCTCTGACTAAATATTTAGATATATAAAGCACTGTGTGATGTGCAATGGGGCTAATTTTCAAAGCGTATCTTGTCCTAAATAAGTGCACTTGAGGTTTTGTAGCATTCTCATAGTAAAATGGCTTTTGGATACACAAGCTTGAGCGCATATTAAATTTCAATATATTTTTTGCAAGCTAAATTGAATTTATCTAATGTTTAATCTATTTTTAAAGCCATATAATAATTTTGTTAATTATTTTACTTTATTTCAGATTCTGTTAAACATTTGTAGAGATGTGTTGATTTAGCAGATATAGCCTTATCTCCCACTTCATAATCGATTATTATTTCCTTCTTTTTAATGAAGCTTCTATTTCTCTATTTATTTTGTGTAAGAGTTGTAATCATTTTAAGGTCAAAGTGTCTTTGCAATGCCAGCGCTTCGCCCACTCCTTATAAAACAATGGATCAATTCATTAGTGATAGTGAAGTGAACGATATATGTCTTAAACTATCAGAAGGGCAAAGGATCTAATCTAAGTTTTGATTGTTAACAAAAGTTATCATGTTGAATTGATTATACTTTGATTTTCTAAAACAATTAGCATGTTCAAAATTTTGTTTTAATTAATTTTAGCCCATAGTTTGAGGCGTGAAGATTATATAATCCTTTTGTCGAACCCCTTGCACATCATTGTTGGCATTGCTTTATGAAGTATCGATTCTGAAGACAACATTTGAATTACTGCGAGTTAAAAGATTTTATTTGAATTTTGAATGTATTTCTTTGAAAAATAATGTTTAAAAAATGTTATTGAAGTGAAACATAACAAATAAATCAGTTGTGATCTCTGCCAACACTTATTCCTTAACCGATTGAAGACATTTTTTCTCGCAAACACTTTCTCTCTATTGACCTCTCAATCAATTTCACAATAATAAAGAACAAAACACACTATAAATTTTCAGTAACTCGTAAACTATAGTCAATTCTTGAATAATCATTATTAATAATACCAGAATTTCAAAATTTTACAGATTGTAAAGTAATAAATGGCAAATAAGTATTGGGACAATAGAGGATCATTTTAAATTGAACGGAGCAAGAGTTCAATTTCACTCATTAGCTTTGAGTTTTTGTGTGACTAAGCTGTGACCGATAGCCAAAATATTAATTCGAATGAACATATAGTCAGTCATAGAAAGTCATTGTATCAAATTTTTTATTTTGAATTATTTGATATTAATGTTAATCTTTCGGTTAAAGTTAATCAAATATAAAAACTCAAAGCTAATGAGTAAAAATAAACTTTTGCTCTGTCCTATTTAAAATGATCCTGCACTGTGAAAGCAAAATGAACATTCAAAATTTTTAGCACAAAAGAATCATTAATAAAAATATTCACCTTCATTATTTAAGAGTGGATGACGAGGAATACAAGGAACAAAATACCGTATAATAAATAAATATATCTGATAATCATTGATAACTCATTATGGTGCATTTTGTTCAGGAAAGTATTTGCTTTTTTTATAAAATCTTTTATGTTAATACAATTATAGAATAAAATTTGACATTATACAATTATCTTGATTTAAATTTCAAGTTTAATATTGTAGATTTAATTTGATTTGTCTTTTTAGCTTAATTTTTTATATAGTAAATATCTAAATCAGAGGTAGCTAAAAGGGGTATAGCCTGCGCCTTACCTAGGCCCGTTCTTGAGATTTTGCAAAATATCTGACTTTTAATTTGTTCATTTTTCCTTTACATTTACCCTTTGCAATTTTCATATTTTGCGATTTCGTATACCCCTCTTGTATTTTGGGAAATGTTCTCCAAATACCTCCCGATTTGGCCGACCTTGGAGTGCCCTGATCTAAGCGCTGTACTGTATATTTAATTTAATCTTGATTTTGTCCATTAATATTAATAAATTATTTATTAAATAAAAGCAAATTCTTTTGCATTTTTGATAAGATTCAGTAATATTTTTGATTAATTCAGTGAATATAAATAAATTAAAATTCTTATTTTTATTGATAAAATGGATTAATTCAGTCAATAATAAGCGTTTTATATTTGATTGTAAATTAGATTTAAAACAATAATAAAATGTTCAAAAAGTGAAGAATTAATTTCAAACCTAAAGAAAAAACAAAAATAAAGAGTTGTTCTTTAAATTGATATTTAATTCACAAAATTTTCCTAAAAGAGTGAAAATAAAACTAATTATATAAATTAGCTCCAAATTAAAACTAAATTAAGATCGAAAGACATTAATAGCAAAAACACTTGGAGTGAAAAAAATGTAGTGAAATATTGTTCCAGAATTTAATGGGAAATAGTATTCGTGCGAATAAACAACAATTTCTATCCTAATTTAGTGTTTCTAATGCATGAAAATATCAATAAAAACCCAATTGAGATAGAGTTGAGTTAAATATCAAGTTTTCAATTTTTAAATTCCTATTTACAGTATTTCCAAATTCTTTTCAAATTCTATATAAAGATGTGCAAGGTAGGTTGATAAATTGAATAAACAATTAAACCTGGCTAAAATCTACAACTATTTGATCAACTTTTTAGTGTTTCGCTTAATGTTATTATCTGTGAGCGACAGCTAAATAATAGTTTGAATTGAAAACTTAGTCATTGATAACAAAATTATAATTTCAAATTATTTGATATAGAAATTAAGCTTTCGGTCACAGATTTATCAGATAATATTCTAATAAAGCGAAACACTGAAAAGATTGGCTACTAATTGTGCATTTTGAATTTGTGTCGGGTTTACATTATTTTGTATAAAGGATAAAGTATTAAAATATTAGGAAGCAGCTTATTTGTCATTTTATATAAAAACTACATTGTCATGAGAAGAATCACAATTATGAATCAAAAATTAGCTTAACATAAAATTTTGATTCTTTAAATAGAAAAAAATGTTTGACAAATTCATTTCAATCAACTTTTACATTTATTAGTAGTCTTATAATTTATTGTGTTCATTAGTCCTTGCGCATCCCTAAATCTATATAAGGATTTTGTGACTGTTAATAGTATTGTAGCAATTAATAGTTGAAAATTGTGCAGAAATTGTTTCCACAAAAAAACAGAAGTTTAACACAAAAGCAGAAACTATTTTATGAATAAATAGTTTTTGAATAATTAATCGCTTTATTTAGAAATAAAATTTTTCGCACTTTAATTCATTTTATTATTCACTTTTATATTAAACATTTTCTGTTTTCAAATCATAAATCAGAATATTTTTGGAATTATATTTTAAGCATTTAAACAATGTGTCACTTATTATAAACACTACTTTTGTTTAATATCAATGATTTCTTTTCTCCACAAGATTAAACTTTAATGAATAGAGATTTGGTCTATTTCTCTGTTATAATATGCATATGAAATATCTCCTGCAAAAACGTGCTATCGTTTGGTGTACTAAACTATACCCCGATATATCCAGAACAAGAACAAAGAATAAGAAATATGTCTATAGACAGGAAACAACACGAACTTTTGCAAGCCTTGTCATAGGGATGTCATACGTTCAACAAAGATCACAGTATTTGCTCAACTTTATTAAATGGCAGGGGATGTTCACACTTGAAAATGTCTGTATGGGTGAGTATTTTGGCTTTTCTCCCATTTTTTCAAAGTTTAGGGGTATCTGTCCATAGACGTAATGTTAACCACAAACCTTGCTAGGGGGGGGGGGCTATTCCGAGCTGCGGGGGTTCTCTGTTCAACGAAAATATTTTTAATGAAGAATAGTCCCTAAAAAGTTTGAGTGATCAAAAACCCTCCAGATAGCCCAAAGTTCGGGTGGGCAAAGACTTCAAAGTCAGGAGTATAAGGTACTGCTAAGAGCCTCAAAATCACAGGGTCACAACCTCAAAATAATAGGGTGAGATGTTCCAAAAACTGCCCTTTCGCTGCCAATTATGCTTAAGTAATTTGCCAAAATGATGGGGGGGATCCTTGTTTATCTTCATCACAGGAGAGAGTATTTTGGTGATTTTTGGAGAATGGAGGGCATTTTAAGTTATACACTCCATTGCCCATCCCTACCAAAAATGCTACCTGAGCTGTTTTTAGTCATTCAAATTTTGTAAGGAATATTTCTTCATTAAAATATTTTCATTGAAATTATTTTCGTTGAACAGGGAGTAACTCTCCGGGCTGTACCCCCACCCTCTCTGGACATCCCTGTTAAAAGGGCAGTTGATCTTAAATCTCATATAAAAATTTCAGAATAGAACAAATTACACTCTTTGGAAAATGAAGTTGGGGAATTTAATTTGTATTTATCCTTTGGTAATCTCTGATTTTTATAAATTGAAAAGTTTTTTTCAAATCTAAATATTTTATTTACTATTGAACTTCAGTGAAATCTGGACCAAAAGCATCGGGTTTTTTGGTTAGAAATGAAGAACATAAGCTACTTATTAGCGAAATAATCATTATGGCTGCCAATTCGCAGTGGAAGGAGGTTTGTTGGGGGCTAAGTGTCAAAAACTCAATTTTTGAACCTTTTATTGAGCTAATCCATGCGATCAAATGGAACAATATATATATTTTTGTAAACCTCATACACAGGTCTGGCCATTATCTTCACGATTAAGTCAGCTCTGGCCAATTACCGCGGAAGAAGGGTTAGCATACCAGAAACTTCTACCTTGGAAGAGGTTTACAAAAATATATATAATGTGCATTTGATCCCATGGATCAGATCTAAAAGTGGTTTATAATTTCAGGTTTTGAAGTTGTAGACCCCCATTAAACCTTTTACACCTCCCATTAGCACAAATTTTAATCTTTGTTATGATCGGTAGACATGGTAGAATGAAGTGAGCCAATAATCTCTAACAATTCATATAAAATTTGTCTCAACTCCATAGTTAATCTATAGTATTATTTAATTCAAGTATTTCTTTTGATCTAATATTAAATAAAAAGGTTTTCAGAATTTCTTCCTTTTCTGAAACTTTTACTTTCATTTAATAAATAATTTTAAAAAATGTGTTAGCATTTGGTCGAAAAGGGAATTGGAGTTTATTTTATTTAATGGTTCGGCAAAAGTAGAGATTGGTTTGAGATTTGAAAATTTGATCTTTGCTGTAGTCATCAGAAGAGGAGGAGAGGGGAGAAAACATAGAACAGAACAGAACACCAAATCGATTGTAATGTGTTATGCATTGCACTTAACTCTTTCTATTCTCATTATACACCAGTCCTCCTGTATTTCCATTACTGTTTGCTTTATTATAGCTGTGTTTGATTAGCCACGACTCCCAATACCGTTTCAATTCTGGTGACATGGAAGCCATTGGTATGTTTGTTACCGTCGACGTCTCGTTCCTTTCCAAACCCACTTTCACATATTTTGTCACTAGATTTTTGAAATTAACAATTGAAACAATAACTAAATAATAATAATTATTATTTTGTTTTTATTTTATATACATTATAATTAGTACAACAGTAAATATTAATTGTTCCATGTAAAACTACTTTAGAATGTAGCAAGTCTATGCATTTTAATTATTTTATTAATCATCTCAGCCACATAATTAAATTATAGTGACTATCAAAATCAGGTTTTAAATGGTTTAAATTCATTGCTAATATATTATTAAATACTCCTTAGCCTGGTCCTACTTTTATTAAATTATAATTAATGTGGTTTCCATCAAATGTGAAAAATGTTCGTTTTTACTTCCTAGATTTGATATATCTCTTCCAATTAATATAGGAACAATTTTGTTTAAAAATCAGTCATCTCACATCTTTACTAATTTTGTTTATTTAGAAAATGTCACCTAGTCACAAATTATAGTTTTTCACGTTATCGTTTCTTATAATTTATATTAGTTTCTATACTAAAGTACATTTTCTTAATTTGTACGATTTCTAATCTAAAGTCGTTGTAAATTGAATTTGCTTTACATCTGAAGCCTTTTTATACTATCCATATGTATTTCAATATTAATATTGAATTTTTTAGCTTATACTAAATAAATAATATTGAACTTTTTAATAGTTTTTGAATCTTTAATCTTCATTTACTAATTAATCGAAAGTTCAATAATTTTATTTAAGTTTAAACCTAAAAAATTAACATTAATATTGGCTACATTGATATTTTAAAAAGATTCAGACCTAGGACAAATTCAATTTGTGACGACGGTATGTCATTAACTTTTATATAATCATTTTTCAAGCTTATTGCTAGTTTATCTCTAATTTAACCTAGCTACAAGCATTTATATAAATCTAATTTTGCATGATAATTTTGTTTGTTTGTTAACTTTTATATGCGCTGTTTAAATGTATAAATTGTTTATATAATAATAACAATTCATGTCTTTATTAACAGTGATTTTGGTTTTACTTTTGTTTTTCGTTAATCTGTTAACACAAATAAAGTACTTCTAATTTACTGAATTTTTATGCGAATTGAGTATAACTTTCAAAAGTGAACGTGATATTTGTTATGGTATGTGAACATTCGAGTATATTTATTTCCATAAGAACTAAAATTCAATATTAAAATACAAATCGATTTTTTATTGCCATTAATTCTTATGTTAGCAAACATTTCAAATATAATTGGAATTTTATATCAACTAATATTTTAATACTAATGAACTGATAATATTTGTAATTTAATGCACAGACATTTGAAAAGTTTACTCACTTTTATTTGCATTACATATAAAAAAATATAATTAAATAAATTGATGAGTTTTTTGAGCAAAGTTTTTAAACATAGATGGCCAGATTATAAATTAGAGCGGGAACAAGATGAAAACCAATAGTGTAAGGGAGAGTACAAATGGAACATACGCAAGAATCTCAAAAATCTATACCCCTCTCCCTCTTTGTACGCACATTCGTATTGAGTAACTAATAAGTTTTCAACAGACCTACTCCTCCTTTATCACTTTTTATAGAGAACTAGTGACAGAGTATATTCCCTTATAATTTTGATTATTCTCCCGAAAATGCGTTTCTAAACAGTATTTAAAAATAAAAGATGCATTTTCTATTCCAAAGAATCTTAAGATATCAAATTTTTATCAGAAACATTATGAACATAAACTCGTATATCTCTGATATTTCATAGATCATCCAGATATCAGATTATCAGCTCAATTAGTAATGTATGCATTATTATGTTGTAAGGGAGAAACAAATACACCTGCTAAATATTTGTTTCACTAAAAGGAAATAGGTTCTTTTCGTTGAAAATTGATTACTACTGTTGGATAATTGAAATTCTATATTATATTTGGTCTCCTTGGCCATCCCTAATTCTAAATTAGACTTTCTATTACTAACTCTATGATACAGTTATTATTAGTTAATGTGATTGCGTTCTCATCTAATGTTTTGTGCTATATATTGAAGAATATTCACTAATAGTATGGAATACGTGATTCTCTAACAAAATTCAATCGCAAAAAAAATTCTGTTTATTTGAACATATTTTTGTGATGTTTTTATTTTATTTTATTTCCTGTAAAAGAAATTTATTCTAATGAATACCTAAATATTTAATTAGTTTTTCTCATGAAATATAAGAAAATTATTAAATGCAAACATTTTAATAATTAATTCAAATAGAATTTATTAGACTTAAATAAATAATCCTAGTTAAGTTTAGCACATAGATAAAATAAATGAAATAGATGTTTCTAAAATCATATTGTGATAGAATAGTAATAAATAAAGATATTTAATTAATATTTTCTCAAATTGATCTTAAACTAAAGTATGATGGTTATTTTAGAGTAATATAAAAATAGTTATAAAGATCAATTTTAAGTTATTCTTTCTAAGAATTTAAATAAATGGTGCACCTGTCACTTTTATGTCTATTTAATTGACTTCTTAATTAAACTGAAATAATTGAGATTGTTCAATTCACCAATTTATAAACTTTAAGCTTAACTGAATCTTCAGAGTCGACTAAATGATTTCCGATGGGATTTAAAGTATTTTTTGAATTTTATTTTACTATATATTCTATTGTTTAACAAAAATCATTAAATATTTGCAAAATTTGAATAAAAGAGAAAGAAAAATGGGTTTTATTAATGGTTTTATTGAAGAAAAACAATTTTCCACTAAAACTCTGTGAATGTGTTTCTAATCATTTATCAAAAATTGAATTTAGATTTTTTAAATAAATTCCTTTCAATAAATTGGAAATTGTTTTTCGATCACTAAAACTCTTTTTTCTTATTTCTTGAGAAATAATTCTTTATTTAGTTAAAATTCATCCATCATTTTTGATATGATCTTGTCTTTTTGAGATTTAAAACAAGTCTATTTTTATTATTTTCTGCTATAAATTTAATTAATTAAACGTTTAAAATGTAAAACAATAAAACAGAAGAAAATTTAATTTATTATATACTGTACTATAGCGGAAATATAAAGTGCTACACCTATTTGCATTCTATACATTATATCCATGTCACAATATTTAAATTAAAAATATCAAACATGATATTAGTTTCA
>JAQFXN010003038.1:0-11557 GCA_034693365.1 Liacarus xylariae | reverse complement strand
TGTGATCAAATTGCACATTATATATATTTTTGTAAACCACTTCCAAGGAAGAAGTTTCAGGTATGGTAACAATTCTTCCGCGGTATTTGGTCAGCGCCGACCTGATCCCGATGATACTGGTTAGACCTGTGTCATATATCGTTGAACTCGTCTTTGTATGAGGTTTACAAAAATAAATATATTGTTTAAGTTGATAAAATGGAATAGCTCAAAAAAATGTTCAAAAATAGAGTGTTTGACAATTTGCACCCCCAACAAACCTCTTTCCACTTGGCATTAGCAGATATAATGATTATTTTGCTAATTAGTAGCTTATGTTCTTCATTTTTAACCAAAAAACCCGAAGCTTTTGGTCCCGATTTGACTGAAGTTCAGTTAATTCGACTAATCTTTTGACAAGAATTACAATTTATATTAAAATAATAATGAATTAAATATAGAGAAACAGTATGACAGCGAGTATAGTGGCACACATGAACCCTCCGTATACGAGGTTCTGGCGATATCTGATCGGCGATCGCATACTACTAATTAAGGTCCAGTAAACTCAAACAAAGAATGCTCACTCCAGGAAAGGTCCCACTCTTTGCCCTGCTACAGGGTAACCAAGGTTTGTCAGGTCAAAGAGTGTATAAAAAGGGTAGTCCTCTTAATTTCAAAATCACCGGTTATGATCGGAAGATTACTTCCCAATTTTTAACGAGTTATTTTGGCTATACTCCCTTGGTCGTCCTTATGTGAAATAATGTTGACTTTTTAACTATATTCAATTTTGAATTCAATAATGTGTGAAGGAACTATTCAAGGCAATGAAGCACTAGAGAATATTCTCAAATAATAGTAAAAGTTCAAGGATAGTTGAATTTATTTCAAATTAAACTATGTAATTCTATTAATGGCTTTATACTTTAAATTGCTTTATATAAAGTAGCAATTCTGATAAAACTTGTCCGGAGCTTAAAAATTAAGGTAATTGACTAAAATTATTTCCAGAAGACTTCTACCGCAGAGACAATCATTTGAAATATTATTTGTGTTTTTAAAACTTGATTGTATAATGTATATAATGTATAATTACAACTGTTTCAGAAGTGCCAGTCCTGCAAACAAATGGTCGGTTAGTCTTTCGATTCGATTGTCGTTCAAAAATCTAGAGAATTGAAAATTAATTGAATTATTTGAATGAAATATAAATTCTTTGGTTGTCTTACAGTTTAGTTAAACGCGACAAATGTCTGAAAGCACTCGGATTCAAGTGATTTATTTGATTAAAACTCAAATCAAAAACAGTAGTCTCGGCCGCAACTGTCGGCACTCTATCTAAGTTTGAGTTAAGACATTTGATAGTAGTTTCAGAACAAATACATTGCGGAACACAAAATGGAAGTGAAATTGATTTAATGGAATCAACGAATAAGAAATAAATGACTAATAATATAAAAAAAAATTTCATTTTTGCTGAAAAATTTATTCAATGAAAAGAATGTGAATTTTGAGCCGATTTATAGCTTAAAATAATTTGTAAACTTATAAACAAATGATAATAAACTGTCGATTTGTGTAATCAAAGATAACTTTTCAGTAAAATATATTTAATCTCTATTCGTTGAAACTATAACTTTATTTTTAGATTTAATTTATGTCTAAAACTTTCGACCAAAAAACTATTCTCTTAAAGTAATAAAACAAACATAAAAATTAAGTTTCAATGAATAATCAAATAACAAATTCATTGCATTTGCTTTTATTTGAGTAAATTTACAAATTTTTAGTTTAAATTTCTTTTATACATGAATTGGAAGACAACAGGAATTATGAGAGGATCTGAAAAATTTAAAAGAAATTTCAATTATTTAATCAAAACGAGAAATAAATGTTTACTTTAGTGATAAGTCCGGCAGCAATGGTCGCACCGGAAGATCTAATCATAAACCTTCCCAAGTCTTTATAATCTTTGTAGAGCTCAACACAAACAGGTCTCTGGACTTCGATCTCAACAATTCCGTTGCTATTTTTTAGAAGACAACGCGGTTTGTTTTTGATGACTTGACCCGTACTCTTATGCAAGTGCGACACTATCTTCCGAACGATGGCCTGTTCGCTAAGGCTTTGGTAGTGGAATACAACCGGAAAGCCCTTAAAATAAATTTTAAAAATAAGTCATAAATTTTAAGTCAATTAATGAATGAATTGAATGACTACTGACTCG
Organism: Liacarus xylariae; assembly: GCA_034693365.1. Classification (NCBI taxonomy): domain Eukaryota; kingdom Metazoa; phylum Arthropoda; class Arachnida; order Sarcoptiformes; family Liacaridae; genus Liacarus; species Liacarus xylariae. The sequence goes on along the minus strand of JAQFXN010003038.1, from coordinate 9,348 downwards.
AGTAATGGGAACTTCAATGTTATTGAAGATAACAATTCTGGCTTCGAATCGAGTGGTAACGGGCGCCGGGTTTGAGGCGTCGCAGACAAGACTTCCAACAGAAATATTGATTGGATCACAACCTGAAAGTGTGAGAACGATGTGATCGCCAACGAAAGCAGTCGGCACTGAGTTGTCGTCAATAGAAATGGCTATAAATATAGACAACTATTAGTAAAAAAATGATACAAAAAATTATTAAAAAAAATTACATTTGACGGCACACTGTTCTCCTGCGGGTAATATAACTAACTTCTGGCCCACTGTAACGGCACCCGCCTCTACACGACCGCTAACACACACCCCTGCTGTCAATCCTTTAAAGACATCGTTCAGACATAAACGGAATGGCTTTGAAATCGGACGCTCAGGAGGTTTGAAGTTATCTAATATTTAATTAAAATGAGTTACTATTGAGTCGACAAACAAAGTGCCAGAAAATACCTATAATCTCGACGAGAGAGGGGCCGGAATACCAGGAACTTAAGGCAGCGATTTTTGACCTTTCAGTCATATTCTCTCCGGTGAGTCCACTGCACGGCACATAACTTATGTCCTGCTCTTTAAAGCCCACCTGTTTTAGGAAAGCACTCAATTTGGCCACAATTTCGTTATATCGGTCTTCACTCCAGTCTATGTTATCGAGTTTGTTGACCACAACACCCAATTGGGAAATACCTAAAGACCTGATCAGAAGTGTGTGTTCGCGTGTCTGACCGCCCGATTCGAAACCGGTTTCGAACTCTCCTTTAGTCGCGTCGACCACCAGAAGAGCCACATCTGCCTGAGTGGCACCGGTTATCATATTAGGTATAAAGTCCTTATGTCCGGGTGCGTCCAGTAGTGTAACGATTCGATTGTCTGTCTCGAACAGGGACTGTGCGATATCCATAGTAATACCGCGACTCCTCTCCTCCTGAGTCTCGTCCAAAACCCAGGCGTAAAGAAACGAATTCTTTCCCATCTTTTTAGAGTCGGTTTCGTATCTATGAATCGCTTTCTTAGAAACGAATCCCAAAAGATATAAGAGATGTCCCATTAAAGTGCTTTTGCCGGCGTCCACGTGTCCGATCACTACCAGATTTATCCGAGGCTTTCCTGTGTTTCGACTCTTATTGTATTCACTTAAAGCCATCTCTGGGTTCAGTGCTTTCGATTGGTTTGGTTTCGAAATACTTTTATTTTCAGACCATTTGTCCGGATTTGGAGAAGAAATTCTGGAACCGGTTCTCGAAGATATCGGAGAACTAGGGCTCGAAAGCTGTTGACTACTGTTGGCTTCTAATCGAGATTTGTCTAAATCTTTTCGAACGGGACTCCAAAGTCTAAATAATAGATCAAAATATACTTTCCATTAGTTTTAAAATAAATAAAACACAAATTACTGTATTATTTACTAACGCTTTGAGATTATTATCACTTTTGTTAATAACCATTCCTTTGACGCTTTGATTTATTTTTTCGACTTCACTATCGCATTGATCGCTCTTTTCTAGAGTTTTCGTTTCTGAATAGAAAAAAGTGAAGAAAATTTTAAACATTAGTTGAAAAACATAAGCAAATTATGAGAAAACCTTTTTTTCCGGTTTTGTGATTTCGGACGCAATCATCAGGTGATTGGGATTTAAAATCGAATACTTTTATATGGTTTCGATTAAAGTATTGAATTAAACTTTTTTTTATATCACAAATAGGATTGTGTCCGATCACCTCATTATATGGTCTGTATTTAGCGGTCAGACTTAGGAATAGAGGGGAACTGTTCTCCAGTTTTTTATTACTATTTATTCGATGACTTGTATTGTGTTCTGTGAGCACAGAGTCATCCAATGATTGCGTTTCGTTTTTCAGTTTCAATCGCTTACCTAAACATAAAGTATTGAATAAAAACAAATTTTATTTCAAAATAATTCAAAACTATTTACAAAATTGAGTTTTATTTTCATTAATTTTTAAAATTCAATTCAATTTCACTTCAATTAAAATAAAATAATAAAATTCAACTCTAATGTAAATTTCACTTCAATTGACTGAACAAACCTTTATTTTGAGCTCCTTTTTGTTGGATTTTCAGATAATTACTTGAATTGATTGTATGAGCGTTTAGTACCGAATCCAAGGCCGCTTTGATGTCGTATTCGTGCACTTTGGCGGCTCTGATAAGCAAACTCTCAGGAATGGTATCGCCGACAACGTTCTCCATCTCTTCCACACATGAAATCAGTTTGGCTTCAAATTAAATGTTAAATCATTGTTAAAATCTTTAGTCAAATCCTAATCTAATCATTAATACCCCTTTCCATTGGATCCATATCTGAGTCATGTCTGTAATGATCCAAATCTTCTTCAGTTTCTTCAGTTAGACTTGTGTTCATCACATCCGAGGAGTCATTGTTTGGATCAAATAGAGGTCTATTCCTCAGATCCTCCGATCGATTATACATAAACTGTCGCTCTATTGAAGACATGGTTTAGATTTAGATTTAAATTTAAATTAAAGTATTGTATTGTTTAACCCGTATTCGGAGAAATACAGTAATCGTCTTCGACTGACTGTCCATAAGTGTTGTAATACTCGTCGTATTCTTTGAGACAATAAGACAATTGTGGGAAACATTAGTCTTAATAAGCATTAATTGAGTATTAATTGAGTAGTAATTGAGGCAAACCTTCATTGAAATTCATTGACCGCACGTTTCTATGTCTCGACATTTCTCTCTCTTTTTATTAATTATTTTCTATAAATTTATTTAAAACTAATCTATAAATTGAAAATTCATTTTAAATATCGTAAAAATATATAAAATATGTTTACATAATATAGTATTTAATACATTAATTGACACATAATTACTATAAATATTAGCATTTATTATGTTTTATAACGTAATGTCATTTCATAACTAAAGATGAAATAAAAGTGTGTTTTTGTTCATTGCTTTTACAGTAAATCAAAGTTTTACTTAAAATCCTTTCCCTAAATATTTCCCATTAATTCATTGGATATTTGTGTTTTGCACTTATAATTAATAATTATTAATAATTAGAGGCAATAATTTTCAATTCATTATTAGATTATAGTTGTGTTGCATTCAAATTAAAGGTTTTCTTATATAATATAGTATAATAAGTGAGTATTTAATTGTCGGAAAATTAAAACCCAAACAACAAAAATTAAAAAACTGCAGTTTTATAAACAGTAAATACAGTTCCCGTCAATTATTCTAATATTGAGTTCAAACGTTTGTTATGAATGAATCTAAATATAAACAAATCCCGACTTTGATTGGAAATTAACGTAAATTAATGCTAAGTTTTATTATTAATTATTATTAAATTTAGTCTTAAATTGATTTGAGATATAGTTTGATATTAGAGAATGTCATCAAAGATAATAACTTTAGTGACAGGAAATCAGAAAAAGTTAGAAGAAATCATTAAAATATTGGGAAAGAGTTTTCCACATCAGGTATGTGTGCATTCATTTGGGTTTCATTAGGTATGATATGAACCCTTCATAACAATTGAATACAATTTTGTGAATTAATTAAATAAATATTTCAATAAATTTAAAGTTAATTTCAAAAGATATAGATTTACCTGAATTTCAAGGCGAAGAACAGTTTATAATAAAAGCCAAATGTAAGGCAGCGGTCGATCTGATTAAAGGGCCGGTCATTGTTGAGGACACGTGTCTGTGGTTTGTATTCAAATTTATCAAAAGGATCGACATTTCTGAGGGATGGGACGAAGGGTAGCCAAGGGGGTGTAGACAAAATACAGGGGTTAACAGTTTCTTAATTAATTTACTCAAAACTAAAAGGACATTAGCTTTACTTATATCAATCTCAACAGTCAGGGGGTATTGGAGTGAATTTGTTTTGAAAAAATGTCCACAAATGCCAGGTTTATATGGAAAGGGTTAAGATGTAGTAGACAACTCTGGGAGGTCGGGTGGACTAACTCATGTCTCTGCTGAATAGGCAACAGAGTAGTTCTGTTCGAACCCCTGCCCTGGTTGAGCAATCTTTCTCTCTGAGTTTGTTGGGCCTGGGGTGGGGCAAGATCCAAACCAAGGGTCGTCAATTGGTAGTAATGCGATCAGCTATCGCCACGAGCCTCGCTATACGGAGGGCCCAGGTGTGTTCTGTCAATGTGACACATCCTCGCTGTCATACCTCTGAGTCAAGTAGTGATCCCTGGCTGGGTCCCCGGTTGTGCAGGGAGAAAGTCCCCCTAAAAAGGGAGTGGATAAAAAAGGTAGTAGACATGACTTACTGAACCCGATTTACTGCAAAATTCCACATAATTTGCAGAATATTCTGTTTTAAGAATAAATGTCTCCACATTTCCAAAAGTTTGAATTTTGGGATGGGTTTAGAACTATACGAAAAACAATTACTTTTTTCTCAAAATGCCCAGGCACATTATGGCTATACCTCTTGATTTTCCTTAACAAATCAATACTTAAAACTTCATTTTCCAAAAGACATTCTAAATATTGTGCCATTTATTCAATACAAAAGTTATTGTATTATATTTTAACTTAAAATTTTTAAGTGTTTTAAATGTAAATTCTTTAAAAAATAATTATTATTTTTAATTATAATTCTAACTCTAGTTTCAATGCATTACATGGCCTCCCGGGGCCATACGTCAAATGGTTTCTACAAAAGTTAGGACCCAATGGTTTATATCGATTGCTGACGGGTTGGGAAGACAAGAGTGCAAAAGCTGTTTGCAATGTGGCCTTCTGTGAGAGCACAGACACTCCACTGGAGAACATCCAAGTGTTCAGGGGTGAAGTGGATGGACATATAGTAGAGCCAAGGGGTCCGACGGACTTCGGTTGGGACCCATGCTTCCAGCCTTTAGGCTATTCTCAGACTTATGCAGAACTCGACAAATGTATTAAAAATCAAATTTCTCACAGATTTAGAGCATTTGATAAACTGAGAGAATATTTTGTCAAACAATTGGAATAATATTATAAATAAAGCGTTGAATTAAAAATGTTTTATCAAATAAATTAAAACTTAAAACAAACGTTTCGATAGATTTTATTTGTATAGAACCGATTGAACTGTCAATCAGTGAATTCAAATAAGTTTTGCGTGAATACAATGAGACATAAATTCAAATATCAATTCATTTATTAACAATAAAATCAATAAATATATTTCGTATAAAACATAATCAAAAACACAAAAGAGTTGTATCATTATTAACCCATAAGTTGATAATAACATTGATTTCCTGTGCTTTAGATTTACTTTTAAAAAATGATTAGCCCTTAATCCCGGATCACAACTGAAAATAATGCCAAACACCTTATACTCTATAATACATATTATATTTTTTACTTTTCTATGCATTAAAATCTATTCAATGACTTAAATTTTTTTATTTCAGATAAATCTCGACATTTGAAACAAATGGTTATCTTCTCACAGGTCTCACACATAGGGGTCTAAACAATACTTTTTTTGTCAAACAATTACTACAAATCATAGAATCTGGGCTTAAAATATAGGCAACGAATAGACAAATAAAGTAATAATTGCAGTCAAAAAAGTATTATTTCATTAAATCATTTGACAAAATGATGAGCGAAGGAGAAGACAACCAAAACATAAAATGCTTTAAAATATACTTTTGTTTAATTATTTAAGACTAATGAGAGTCAACAACAATCTTTTCGTGGCATTTGATTCATTCAAACGAACACAAAAAGAGATATTAATATAAAAAAAGTGAAAATTCATAAAATAACGGATTTCTCCCAAAATATTATATCACAATATAGTTATCATTATTAGTGAAGGAATGAAATCAATTGAAAAACTAATACCCAAAACACATAATGGAAGACAAAATAAAAGACATAAATTAAAAATAATAATTATTATATAATACGACAATAAAATTAAATTAAATCACAGATGAATTTGCTTTTTATATAACATCTGAATATTAATTAATTTTTTCGTTCTCTTTAAAGAGGTATTACTTTTTTTGTTTTTTATAAAAAAAAATTCTGACATTAATTCACGAGAGAATAGGAATGAATTGTTTTTATTGTTAGTTTTAGTCCCAGTATTAGTGACTCAATTGCACCGACAGTTTTATATTATTGTTATTCAATTAGTTTTTGGCACTTCAACCAAATCAAGTGAAGGCTTTTTGATGACATAATGTCTTAAGAACTGGGGTTTTCTGTATTTGTTTTGAGTGTAAATTATTGGCGATTTATTCACGTCTTGCGCGACGTTTTTTGCTCACAGATTTGAAATCGTCGTCTTCTGACGGCTTCAGTTCTGAAAATCAATCAAATTTTCGATTAATTTGTTTAATTAAATGCATTTTAGAGATCGATTCAAAACAATACAATACCGTTAGGAATGTCGACAGTGTTTACAGTAATTTCTGACTTTTCAACTGGTGTTTCAATGACTGCAACCGAAATATTTTGATCAGTTTTAATAACCTGTTTATCAATAATTTCATTGTTTTGTTGAGTCTGTGTTTGCTTTTTCTTGTTTTTCTCTTTCTTTTTCTTATTGTTTGCGGTACTCAACGAATCGGGTTTGTTGTGATCACTGGCCTCATAGTTGGCCACAATAGCAGCGGTCAGTTTGTCTGAGACATCGAGATTGGCTTTGGGTTCTATTTCATCCTTTGCCTCTACTCTTGAGGTCACTTCTGATTCGGAACGCTTTTGATTGCGATTTTTGTGCATTTTCTTCGGCGCCCTTTGCTCTTTAGCCAATTCGTAAATATCCGGTTCTTCAGCCAACAGTTCTTCACTGTTATTGACTTCGATTTCAGTTTTGATAACATTCTTAATGTTTTCCAATTTAACTGTTTTTTCGATTTGTTTTGTATCAGAGCTGACATTAGAGTCCAAAGTCTTTTTGTTTTCTTTACTCTTTTTGGGACTCTTTTCAGACTTTTTATTCAGACTTTTATTGGTTTGCGATTCGTTTGAGTCAATCAAAAGCTGTTCCTCTTTTTGTTTTCGGTTTTTGCGCTCTTTCTTTGAGATCAACTCAACCCATTCGCCCGAATCCATGTCCTCCCTGTCCACCACATCTTCGCTCTTCTTATTCTTCTTATCTTTTTTGGCATTACTTTTGGTATTAGTATTACTCGAAGAAGAGGTTGGCTTTGATTCGACGACTGCTTTCTTTGGAGTCTTTTTGTCCAACACTTTAACGGTTCCACTGGTTATGTGTCCATTGGGTTCACTCTTTGGTTCACTTTTATTACTCGTTATCTGTAGTGAAGGGAAGAAAACATACAATAAATAAATAAATAGATGTTTGACTCAAACCTTAATATTGTTTTTCCTCTTTTTGATGGTTTCGTGTGTTTTGTAACTCTTGTGGTGTTTGTCGTCATTGAGTGCGTCGAAGACCTCATTCGACGGTTGTGTCGAAGACTTGAATCCAAACGCATAGACAAGAAGTGCTGTAACGACGACACCAATTATGGGAAACAAATACAACGGATTGTTCAGTTCCACCAATAGATCCAATTCTGAAGACATTTCTCTTTCAGTTATTCTTTATTTTCATTAAACAAATCGATTCAATCAATTGTTTCGTTAGGTTTTCTACGAAATCCGCAATTAATTACATAAATATTGAATTAATGTCTAAACAAATCGATTGAATTGATATGAATTGAGTGAAAGCACACGTAGACTAACAACACATTCAATGATTACATTAAATGTATGGCAAAGCCATCCAAACGCTGTCTATGAGTTGTAATGCAATCACACATTCATTAGTGCTCTCTCTTGGCTTTATTTGCCCGGAATGTCCGGAATTCCCGCTCCAAAACTCAAAACTATGAAAAGATAAAATTAATTTTATTTAAATTAATTTAAAATTAAGCAATAGATTAGCGAAACTGAATTCATGTTTAATATAAATTCTCAAAACAACACTCATTAATACGGAGGCACTGGTGGTATGGCTAGAGTGAGCAAACTTATGAAAACTTGTGAATTTGGATTTTACTGTAAAATGTTGGATAATTTCGGGACAAATTAGGGACAAAATAGTTTAATTCTGGAAAAAATATTGACATTCTCAGGGGGGGGGAATAGTAGGGTATTGTTCAATTGTAAAATTCCTGAAGAATTAAGTTAAAATGACGTTATTGAATATAATTTGACTAATTCTGCAAGAATTTAACAGTTTAGCAAGAGTTCTACATAATTTTGTTATTTTTCTATGAATTTAGACAGAATTTCACAGAATAATCCAAAAATGAGGGAGGATTAAAAATTACTCTTTTTCTTCATAACAAAGGGGGTATTTTGTCTATATCTGCAGTATAAATTATGTGTTAAATGTGTAAAGTGTCATTCTTTTATGGTCAGCTTAAAAAATATTGTGTTGTGTTTGTTTTATAGAATTTTTGTATCAAAAATAATACCTAATGATTGATGTAGAAGATCACACATTGGCAAGTATTTTACTTGCATTAAATTTTATGGTCAGATTAAACAAAAGAGTGCGATAAAAAATTAACTAATTATATGCAGATTTAACAAAACTAATATCAAATTGTGTAAATGTATAGAAAAGAAAAGCGAAAATAATTGATAGAAAATAATATATTAATTGATTGATAATTGATTAAAAAGAATATAAATTTGTTTGTAATTTGAAAAATATGAGCAATAACTGTAAAATGCTTTGCCGTATGACAAGAAAGGAGATTTTTTTTATTGCAAAAACTTTTCAATATAGTTGAATTCAATGTTGACTTCAATGTTGACCTCAATTAAATGTAATTTTCTTACACACTTGAGTCCATACAACACTTGTGAACAATAATCACCGCATTGGAGACAAAATCGAGACATAAGACTACAATTGCAGTACAACTGATATCAAATAATGTCTAAAATTTATAGTAAAGAGAGTTGACAATTTTTATATTTAAATATAATTTATTTAAATTAACTGAATGAAAACCGAATCTGTGTCCAAAATTACATTATTGATCTGTAAGAAAATAAAGGGACATTTTACTTTGATTGCCCAGAAATTAATTTAATATGATTTTTATTACGTTGGTTTACCGATAATAAAGTCTTATCGAATTATAATAAAGTATGATTCATATGTTTTTCCACAACTTCCTAATAGCTCGCGCGCGTAATTCTGATGTCTTTGAGTTTCTACTTTGAGTTTGATTAAAAGATTAAACAATGGTTTACAATAATTAATGTCATATTTACTGACAATTATCTCATTTATCAGTGATAATGTCCTAAACATAAGTCAATTA
>JAQFXN010003037.1:0-11559 GCA_034693365.1 Liacarus xylariae | reverse complement strand
TCATTTTCCCAATCTATGGATTTGATATTTTATATCACTACAGCTGTAGACATTATAATTTTCCCATTCAAACGAACATGCATAAAAATATTGCATCAAAATAAACGACACCTATCGACGACAGCTCTGATCAATACTAAAAGAAAAGAACTATCAAATCAATTTTCATTTCTTTATAGATTAAAAATTTGATATTTCCTAAAAATTTGATATTTTCTAAAAATTTAAATCAAAAATATTTTGTTTCGGAAAGAGTTTTGAATCTGAAATATTGATATTAGTTATTGAAAGCAATTCTTATATATAGTTTACAGTTCTTTTCGGCCCAATTATGACATGAATTACTATAGAAAACAATAAAAGCAATAAAAATCTATTTTATCTTTTAAGAAATTAAGTGATATTAAGGACTGGAATAAAGGAAGTGATACAACGTTATCAACGTTTTTGCATTGGGATTGGGATTGTATTCGAGCAACACTTTGCCGACAAATAAAAACTGCAATACTTTCACTGCTATTTCCACTATCGATATAGTCTAACAATTGTTGACTAAATATAACTATTTTATATACTCTGCTCTATAATAGATAATATCCAACAGACCTATACTGTAGAGTTGGTCTTATTGGACAATCATTGGATTTACTTCTATTACATCACTTAAAAGCCTAATCTATTACTAGTTTAAAATATAATCAATTTCAATAATAATAATTTCAATTCTTATATATCAATGCCATTAAATAGAAACATATTTATTGAATAAAATAAAAATAACCCTTACATAAGAAAATGATTTGCAGACAATTTATTTACATTCTATTTCAGCAAATATTAATAGTATACACATGAGTTATATTAGTTCACAGAAATAATTAAAATGAAGATCAGTATCAGAAAAACTAGTCAGACATGTATAACTTAAAAGACAAGAGAAAGTTCCATATGAAAGTGAGAAAAAGTCCAGGACTCAGAGGACCATAACTAGCTTCAAATAAAAATATAGTTAACCAAATAAACCGCTCAAATCTGAAAAATCTCCAAACTATATAGACAGGCCTTGTTATGAAAAAGGTTTTATTCAAATAAAATAAACTTTGAAATGAATTTTGAAATATTTCTATAAAAGTAGAAAACTTTGTTGTTATTTATTATTAGAGTTTAACTAATTTGAGATTTAGTTTTATTGGAAATTATAAGTTCATAAACTTAGTATAATATAAGAGGCTATAAAATCAAAATATTTTTTATGTATCTAATTACTATCTTGGCATTAAGGGTTATTATTAAGTTTAATTGACGATAACAATAATTTTGAATTGATTTTTTAGAGCTTTCGGATGAAACAGAACTATATTAAAATTTCATTATAATCATAACTAAATAACATTTTTTAAGTTGTCATATATAAAAAATAATTTGTCTTTCTTATATTCCGCTGTTTTAAAAGCTCTCAACATGAAGTGATCTCAAACATATTCAAGATTAAATTGATTATATTGTCCAAAAAGTGAAATTTGAAAAATAAGAGTCTCTCTGAACTGGCAGGTTTTGACAATTTAGTTGTTTAGCTATCATTTCTGTTCTGTTACAAATGCAGTTTTCCTTATTTTGTCATACTATCTGTCCTTCATATCTGCACAAATTTTTACTTGTGTGAGCTTGGCAGTTTTCCTGTAATGTCAACAAATTTGAAGAACGGAGTTCTTTCTTGGCAGGATTTACATTATAGAAAAACTGTCAATCTTAAGCTTGTTAAAAATTGTTTCCAGGACAATTTATCGCGCGACAATCCATCGGGGGACAATTCGTCGTTGTGAAAATTCATCGTCAATTAAATTTAACTAAATTTAAATAGTAATTAGCTCGCTATCTACAGTAACATAAACTACCCTAGATTAATTCAAAATTAATTAATACTACCGGTATTCATTTAGTTTAATTATTAAACAAATTTAATTCACGTTGAATTATCCCACGATAAATTTTCACCATCTTGTGTTTTCAGTATCTTATTTATTTATTCTTAGTTGCTTGTAAATATGAAGATTTTGATGAATATTTGTAGATCTGAATAAATTCTGAAAAAATAAGCGAATTCATTGTTTTTTGATACAAAGTTCAGAGTAATTTGTCTATAGAAGTAATGTTAGGTAGACGTAAAACTTTCTCAAAGGATATATTCCATGCTGTACCTCCTTTTGCGCATCCCTGAGCGTTTGGATAATATGATCTCCTCTTTAAAACATAGGAAACTTCAAATGAGGTAATTTGAAAACCACAAAATCCCTCTAAAACTTCATATTTTCAAAAACTTTGAACATTCATTTTTTATTTTTAATCATCTTTATAACACTCTCAACATTAGAATCCTGACGATTGTCTATCATGAGTTGGATCACAATTACAGTTACAGAGAGTGTTACAGTTAGTGTTGTTATAGTAGTGTAAATTACGGTATTTTAGGCTAAATTATGAATTCTATGTGTAAATTATAAATAAAATTAAAAATTTGAAATTTTGTACTATTTTTGAAAAAAAACAGTTGTAATTAAAAAAACAAATCCCCTCCCCTGACTTTTTGAGCCGAAGGCAAATTTATTTTATTTTATTTTACTTCATCTTTTTATTTTCCAAATTATGTTCAATATTATACTTCTAAGTTTTAAGTAAAATTTTCTCAAAATATCTTCTCCCCTCTACCCCCCTTTGTCTCGGTTATTCTTTGCTACCTCTGATAGAAAGAATATTTTCAAACAATTCAATAGAGAAAAATAGAGTATATTGTAAAAAATAAACATATTGAAAAGTTATTTACCGTTCAATCCTAATTAGGTCTCAAAATTTTTAAATAAATACAGAATATTCTCATTCATATGACAGAGACAGTGATATTATGTGTGATATTACTTATAATATAGAATTATTGGATATTTAACTAAATGTAATATTTATTTGCAATTTTTCAATATATTTACAATTTACGCTCAAAATGGTAATTTACGATCGATTTTTTAAATTACGGTAATTTAAGAACACTAGTTATAGTTGAGGGAAAGAATTTATTATACAATCAATATTCCTATAAATACAAATTGCAAATCAGTCGATAATTCATCTCAACATTGAAATAAACTAATCAATGAGTGTCTCAGCCGTAGAGTACAAAAAGGAAGAACTAATGATTTGAATTAATATTGATATCAGTAAAAACTTTTTTTTTGTTTAAAAATCTCCTCAATTTTTATTTCCTAAAAAAAGTTTGTGATGCAAATGCTGTTTAGATTTATTTTTAAAAAATCTATATAATTTTGGGAATCTATATGTTTTGGGAATATTTTTTGTCCGCATTTCTATCAAAGAATCGTCTATTAATCACAATTTATGTCACACAACATATTTATAAAGAATATCTTCAGTACTCTATATATTGCAATAAAATGACAGTATATTACAGTTTCTTCTCTTATAAATTTATGTTAAATCTTAGGCTTTCGTAAAAATACAAATAAATTGTTTAATTATTCACTTCACATAAATTCATTTTTATAACCATTGATGATATAGTTGTTTATAAATTATAATATAATTTGTTTAAAATTAATTTTTTTTGTATACTTTTCTTATAATTAACTTTATGTTTGTCTTTATTCACAATTAAGTAAACTATTATTTAATCTGCTTTTTATGTGAATTCATAAAATGTTTATTAACTTAAGTAAACTTTATTGTATTGTGTTTTTATTGTCCATTTTTCTATAGATTTACTTAATATGAGAAGGAATTCAGTGAAAATCATTTTTATTCGACCAATGCTTTATAGACTGTGCGGACAAACGCCTACTTTTGTAAATCAGTTCATTTCCTAAGTTATCGATATTTTCAGTAGTGTTTGCGTTCGCGAGAATAATAAAAATATAAAAATAGCGAACAGTTCTAATAGTGTCATCGATTTGTTGGACTGAAAAAAATGTGAAACGGGGTCTGCGCTCACAATGTTTGACAAAGCGCTGCATCTTTTCATTTAATGAACTTTCATTCTTATGTCTCGTCTTTGGATTATTTTCAGAATTTGTCACAATATTTCTGAAAAACAAAAAGAAAAGCAAAACAGAAAAAAGAGTAAAACAAATCAACACTAATGTATTGAATAATTTTAAATTTGTTAGATATGACAAAATATTTGTATTACCATTCAGTGGCCGATAGACTAATAATATTAGACCCAAAAAAAATAAAATAAAACAAACAAAACAAACAATGACTGTAAAAGTGCAAACATATATATTCGGAACGATTCTCAGCTGAATCTCAATTCTTTCGATCCAATCTTTTTTCCCACTCAAACAAGTTTACAATTTTTTTCTTCTTTATTTTTTCTGGTAATATGTGTTTACTTGTTCTTTCCATTCTTTGAGTAAATAACTTAATATAAGGCTATAAACGCTATTATTCTCCATATAGTAATGGAGAGTCAGATTGAATAGCGAAGGCCTAATTTGATGAATTATGAAATTCTGTGAAATTTATTTTTCTCTCCGGGCATTAAAACTTCAAATGAAATGATAAAAAAATAATATATATATAAACCTTTCCATAGAGTAATCTTTGCACTAAAAAGAGCAGAGCATCTGTATCTGACATTACTTTATTTAACTTAACATGTTTTTTTTCCTACAATCAAAGTCTTAATATTTAGTGAACTAATGCCAAAACATAAGCAAAGATTGCAACCATTTCTACATCAATGGATCTAAAGATCTGTCATTTATATTGAGAGTAAAAAATATTTATATACAATGTTTTATTTAGTTTTTCAAATTTACTTCTTTTCTGTTTTGTGTTAAGTAATAAATTTTAAAATCTTTTGTTGAAAAGTCATAAAAACCAAATTACAATTTATTTTTTAATCTAGCCTTGATGCATTCAAGTTATTTATTCATTTTTAAAATATCAATATTGTTTTATAAATTACAAAACCTAAAATCATAATTTTATTAATTTAAAATTAATATCTAATATATTTATAATAATTCAAAGGGTATGTCTGACTTTATAAATGATAGTAACAGAATTGAATAATGATAATCTCATAATGACATATGAGCATAATTAATATTAATATGCTTTATAGGGTAAAGAAAAATTACTGTGTGAAATCTCCCTGCATCAAATAGCTTTCCAATAAAAGTTTATAGAAATATCCCTTATTATAAGTTATTCATAAATTTAATTATTAGACTTTAAGTCAAATATAAACTAATTAATTTAAGTTTTCAACATGTTTTTAGGAAAATTGTATTTAAGGTTACAACAAAAGTTAATAATTTATTAGTAATAACATATACTTGTGATAGATATTTAAGGGATTTCTCACCTGTGCCCGCCAAAATTAACTTGAGCATAAATCTAATAATTATGCATATGAATCAAACAATAACAGTTTATATAAAAATTAGCCTTATAACACCATTGCATAGTGCCACATTTTCTTCTTATAATTCAAACTTAATTTAAACAAAAACTACACGAGATATTTTAATGATTTTTTATCAATACATACATATGTTAGCATAATAAATAATTGTTTACAAAATATAAACATGAATTCATTCATGTTACCCTTCGAAAGTCCAAGATATGAACAGTTGTTTTATAAGCTCTATTAGTCTATTTTAAGATGATTAAGAGAAAACATGGATTTTTTGGGGGTGATTTTTACAAAAATATAAAGTAAAACTATTTAAGAGACAAAAATTGTATTCGATGTTCGATATTTCGACAATTTTATTAACAATGCAATGAATATATTGTAATTAATCTATCTGTAACTATTTTATTTGAATAATTATATCATTATCTGCTTGAACTGTAAGGAACTGTAAGATTTATATTATATTTGTAATCCAAATAACATTTTAACTATAATATTTAGGATAGATTTTTTTCATATTTCATCATAATATTATATGGTTTTATAATGATTAAAACGTTTTTTAAACATAAAAAAATATTGTCATGTTCCGACATACTCTTTGATTTCAAACCAATTATAAAATATACTTAAAATTTTAAAACCATAAATGACTTTTAGCGAAATCAATAAATTTTAATTTTATTTTTAAGTTTAAGTGAAATTCTATTAAAAGCAGTCTCATATTCTCTAATTGTTTTTAATTTGAATATTAAGAAATCAATTTTCTAAACAGTTCTTATGCTCTAATTTATTGAAACCTTTTTTAGGAAATTCAATAATGTTTTTGTTTTTCTTCAAACATTCATTAGATTCTAAATCCAATTGGAAATGATTTTGCTCTCAATTTTCTCTCTTATTTACTCAAATTATCTAATTTTTCGAAAATATTCTTCCTCTTATATTTAATTTATATCCTATTTTCAATAAAATATAGTCCAAAGTATTTATTATAAGTAGATTTGATTTATAAAAATTAGTAGATTTTTATTTTTATATACAGTCTTCCAGATTTTAAAAGTTTCAGAGAAATGCTTGATTCTGACTCATTATCTTTGAGTTTTATATTTGATTAAGGAGTGACAGATAGACAAAATATCAATTTTAATTCAATTTGAGTCACTCATAGAAAGTCATTATTAAAAGTTTTCATTTTGAATTATTTGATATTAATGTTAATCTTTCGGTAAAAAATTAATCAAATATAAAAACTCAAAGCCAATGAGTAAGAATAAAGCATTTCTCTGGAACTTTAAAATCTGGAAGACTGTATGTGATACATAACGGTTGTAGGTTTGTGTGAATTCTGAACTTATTTAATGGTATTTAATGTCAAGTCTGAGGTGCGGATGGATTTATGAGATGAAGACAGTCTCACTTTATTTCAATATTCTCCATTTAGTATTTAAGAAATATTGTTAATTTAAATAAACAAATCCAATATTAAATTCTTAAAACTCATTTGAAGAATATGTAAATTAACTATATTTTGTAGTTTTTTAATTACATATACAATACATTTCACAAAAAACTGAGGCACAATTTATTTTGCGTGAGATTATTCTGAACAATATGTAATTGTTCTAAAGTACAATATTGTTTTGTTATATTTTTTTTATAAAGCTTGTATAGTTAAGTTAAGCTAAGTTTAGTATTACAAATTATATTAAATTAGTTTTGATATAATTTATTTTGATATACTCTCATCTAATATATTAAAATTAAAAATTTCATATTTATAATTTGATTCCTTAATTATCTTTAAATTAAATATTTGTAAACATGAAAATAAATTTCTTATAATTTATAAATTAGAAACAGATAAATATTCATCAAGGTTACATGCTGCAATTTTGTTTGGAAACTGTTACGATTATAAAAACTTGATTATTTCATCTCAAAATACCACCTGAAATGGATGTATTCAATTGATTTATTGTCTCAATTTGACTGAACTGTAACATTTTGGTAATAACTTTTTTACAAACGAATTACAAAAAAAATATCTTCAAGAATAAAACTCATTAAAAAATGTTAATAATGTCTAATAATTTCTAAAATCATAATATTAAGACTCTATTTTGTTAATTATAATTCTTTTAATATGAATAAAATTAACTTAAATAAAATATTAGTCTTCTCTTACAGTAGTTTTTATTTTGTAGAGTATATACATAAGTAATGCAGTGAAGTATTCTTTGGGAGCAATTCTATACTTTAGTTGAATCAATATTAAGTGTTAGTCAGTGTTGGAATAGTTTCGTTTTACTCTACTTTCTATATATATTCACAATTTCTGAATCTTCTTATTTTTTGCAAATGGAATACTTGTCGTGAATTATGAAAAATACTTTTGAGACACAGAACCACTTCAAGAGAAGAAGTGAATGAAATATATTTCTGTATTTCTATTTAAAGTTTTGCTTTACATTTACTTTAGAGTTATAGCGAATGAATTATTGAAGTTTTAAGAAAATTTTGATTTACTATAAAAGATATAATTCTTAGTTTCTATTGATTAATCATTATTTCAGTTATGATTTGCAATAACTTAAGTAAGAAATTAAAATTGTTTTATATTTACAGTAGTTTTGCTTATAAGACATTACTTATTAGATTAGAATCCATTTCTATGCTGTGCGTCAAGCCTTAGATGGAATACATAGACTGTATATATCATCAAATAATCTCAATCATGAGAATCATGACGTATGGCTCAAAATTCGTTAATTGAATCGTTTAGATTAGGTTTCGCTCGTAAAACAGTATAACACAGGGCTAACGGTCTGAATATTGAACTCTCAAAGATGGGGAGAGGGGAGTGAGAGGGAGTGAGAGGGAGGGAGAGAGGGGAGAGAGAGAGAGAGAGAGAGAACTTTGTTTGTAGTAAAATATAGGTACTGTTTCTTAAATAAACTGTAAGACCTGAAAGATTTTTAAAAATTGTTCTAAAGACCCGCTTTCGTTCTACAGAATTCATTGACTCCCTGTCCAACTTGGAGTGACCATCTCTGATTTCAATACAACATTTGAGTAAATCTAGTAATTGGGCCGATTTAGTGAAACTTAACTGAATTATAGACAACTTTATCGCAAACATTAAAAAATGAATTTTTGTTTCTTTAATACATTAGAAAAACAATTTTTATGTCATTACTGTATATGAATTGAATGAATGAGAATTTTATTTAGTCATCAGAGACTAAGTTATTATTTATTATGAGATGAAAATCAGATCAATATTTTTGACAGAATAGCATCTCTTTTGAAATTTTATAGAACTAATAGAATATATTTTTTTATATATTTATTGATTTTAGTATAAAATATATTTATTAAAAATTTTTTTACTTAAATATATCAATCGATTTCATAAAATATCATAATATTTGTCTTCATGTGCTATATAAGTACAGTGAGGGGCAAAATGTCTAGCAGGGGAAGTCTTTTGGTCCGGTCAATGAAATCACTTGTGGGGAGGAAACAAATTTATGTCGAAATTACATATTAGAAATAAAGAAGTAATTTGTCAACACGTTTTTGAATTAATTTAGCATTTTGTTAATCAATACCGACTTTATAATTGTCAGTATTATATTATCTCATTATGCAGTATATTATGCTAGTTATGTCCCATATCTATACCTAGTATTTTATTATGTACATCAAAATTTATCGTGTTTGTTATTATAGCTGCCTACTCATTTTATTCAATATAATCTTTGCAATACATAATTATACATCTCTCTAGCGATTTTACAGTTTTAACGCTTCATTTTGTGTATATTTAAATCTTAAAAATAAATGAAAATACTAAATCCACTAATTATTATCAAAATTCCTCATTTGTTTCGAAACAAGGTTTAAAAAATATTCTGCTATTTCTTATATGTTATCTCGACTACAACTTTGTGTCCTCCCCACAAGTGATATCATTGACCCGACCAAAAGACTTGACTCGTTAGGCATTCTGCCTCTCACTGTATAAACGACTAATTTCTTTATGTATTCCTTAATTGAAAGTAAAACAAAAAAATTTTTCCAATTAGATATCTGGCAATAGTTCATCCGTTGCGGCCGAGAATGTCGAGGACAACAACGCTCAATATAATTGTCGGCATTTGGATAACCAGTAGTTTACTCTCTTTACCCAATATTCTCTTTTCTACAACAGATAGAGAAGTCTTCTCTAATGGAGATTCTAGAGGTATATAAGCTCTTTTGTGATAATTATTTTATAGAAGTTATATATCATTTCATTCAAATATAATATTAAGAAAAAAATTTGAAGTATTGACTAAAATATTTTTTAATGAATATACAGTCCGCGTCAAAAGTTATACCCCACAAAATAAGTAGTAGATACGTAAATGGCAAGCATGTTACTCGTTGCATAATAGCAAGCAAAAATAATAAACAAGTAGAATCAATATAATTTATTAATATTAAATTGTATTACATTAATAAATTAATTATATATAAGGTAATTTATTCGACCAATATCTTGAAATAATCCATTAAACGTAGTGCGATATACGACACATGGATGTAACCTTGAATAATAAATGCGCAACAAACATCTTCGACATATTGTGTGCTCACAAGTTAAACTTATGATAAACCAGCCTTCCCGTATAAAATTATGTTTATCGGGAAAACCACGATATTTTGATAATTTGAAAGATGGAATTATAGAAGCCTTGCATCTGTAACTCAAACAATGTTATAGAGGACTAAAGATGCATTCAATTTGGGTTTAAGATATTGTATTGCAATCGGCGGTAAAGCTTCGAACACTTAATATAAATTTTGTTTCAAATTATAAAAATTAATATTTTGTTAAATTTTAAATTTTTCAACAATAAATTGATTAAAATTATTTAGTTTTTGATAAATATGCTACTTTTATTTATTTCAATCTATGAAACTTTAATATTTGGTTTTTTTTTGTTAATTTCCAACCATTTTAAAAGGTATTCAAAAAGATGCTTTAGCTCATGACATCTTTTTGACAAGTTTCACTGCTTAAATTATAATGTTTTAATTTAATATGTATTTCTTATCTTTAGCTGAACTCATAAGAAAAATGCTAGCCATTTTTTTCACTTGTATATGTTTTTGGAGTATAACTTTTGACGCGGAATGTACAAGTAATGTTTATTAATTATTTGCATGGCTTGCAATATAGAGTATGTAAATCATGTGTTCAGTATCAGTATCAATTCACATGTATTTGAAAACACTGGTAGAAATTTTGCGCATTTAGCACAACTTCAACCTATACTCCAGCAGCCGAATGTCCCGGCTCTAGTAATGATCAATCAGTGGAGATAATAGATTTAACATTTATTAAAGAATTGATCCATGAGTTACTTTATAATGAACTGACAGTTGTTTTTTATGGATTGAGTTTTTTATGGTCTAACAGTTCTCTCAATCAAACTGATTGTTAGATAACAGTTAATGCAATCTAATTAATATTGAACTCCTTATATTCGACTAATTGAATAGAAATCAATCCGATATCTACACATTGATTGATTAATGAAAGCGAAACTTGTTTAACATTTAAAGAGGTTGAATTAAAGTTTCATAAAGTCTTCCAAGTGGGCCAATTTGTAAGACCGTCTGTTGAAAAATCACATTGATTCATGCTCATATGATTCAATGTTATTTTGTAGAAAATAGACGCCTTTACAAATTACTGCTTCCAACTTCTTTGAAAGCTGTGTTGCAGTACAATACAACATAATATGAATTCAATATACAGTTGGAATTTATTAAAACTAATACAATCTTAAAATGTATACTTTACTGCAAATCAAATATTTTTCCTGTATATTGTTTAGTTAAATTAAAGATAATATTTTATTCCAATATAATATTTGATTTTAAACCTTAAAAAATATATTTTAAATTTGAAGATTGATGAAAAGGATTTATTGTGAATTTTCTTATTGATTACTGCAGTATAATAACTAATGCTTACAATGATTAATATAAGTTTCAAAGTTTATATATTAATGTAAATATTATTCAGTGATTAATAAAAACTTTTAATATCATTTATCCTTTTCAAACCT
>JAQFXN010003036.1:0-11562 GCA_034693365.1 Liacarus xylariae | reverse complement strand
TTAGCCTAAATAAAAAAATCTGGATAGAATTGAAAGCATTCAGAGATAGTATCAATATATATGAGAATCAGAGTACAAGTAATTCATCTTTTATTGTACAGTAAATATCAAGGGCTTTAAAGTCAGTCATCAACAGTAACTAAATGTCATATACTGTAATTAAACATGTGCATATTCACACGATCAATTAGTATAGACCGGCACTGGTAATTGCTATCATTTATGACACTGACATCATTTTTATGGATTCATTAGAATGTCAGTCATTTATGAAGTTTATTGAAAACAAAATACTGTTACAGTAGTATGACTTTATTTAGGTACTACATTAGGTTCCTATTTGAATATTTGGGTTTTATATATATATAGGTATTTAATTTCAATATTGAAACACTCTTGTCATTCGCCGTCTTTTTATAGACAATGATAGGCATTGAGTCAAACATATTCTTGAGATTTCAATAGAATATTTTTGACTAAATATCCATCGTTATCTATAAAGGGACGGTCATCTCCCATATCTCATTAGTACCAGTATTCCTTAAAAACGACCATGGCACAATACCGACAAACTGGTTTATAACCTTTATTAGTGAATTATATTCTTTTACTAATTTTGTCCTATTTTTGTAATTTAATAAATGATAAAAATAAACCATTTAATCTACAAAATCGATAGTTTTATAAAACTTGTCTCGTCTTTAAATAGAAATCTTTTGAATGACATTTTTGAAAAGTTCATAAAATTTTCAAATTCTTTAGTTTTTGAAATATTTATTTTGAATATTATAAACATATACAAAGTAAGTGGTATTGGACCCCCCCTCCTCATCACACCTGCAGCAGCTATTATAGAATAATACTACTACAGTATTATTACAATAGTACGGTACAATCCTTTAGTTTTACTCCGATCAAGGAGTCCTACAATGTATTTATATATCTAAAGAATTTTATAATCTTTTAATAATCTTTCATTTAAAATTTTTTGCAATTAATATAAAAATTAATTCAAACAGTTTTGGAAGTTTTGCTGTACTTAAAAAAAGATAATAAAAATTCTTTGTATTAGTGCCAATCCTCCAATAACATCCTGTTATTCATTAATTGTTCACTAAATGGTTTGTAAATAAGGAATTTAGTTCTAGTCTTTCTAAATCTATTATTTTTAATATTTAAAATTGAAAGTGTTTTAATTTATTTGTATCCATAAATACAAGTAGATATGACCCGATATGTAGATAATCTTGTTTTATAAAACATATGATGTGAGCAAAAAAAAAACTTAAGAATCATTTTAAAGACTATTTATATTTATTTTGTTTAGTAATGTTTTGATAGGATTAAAGTGAAACAAATAGAATTTTGTTTATTTAAGTCAAATATTTGTCTAAACATAAAACAGAAAAAGTCTACAGTAGTTATCGAAAATGAATTTGAATTAAAAGTTTAACAAATGAATGGAAACGACAAATAAATGAATGAAAAAATAATATAATAAAAAGGGAACGAATTGTCTATTTAACATTTCAATAGAGAATATTCAATTCAAATATTTTGCAACTCTGGTCATAATGAGGTCATAGGATCGCACATTAAAATATTAAATGCAATTTTATTAATATAGCAAAAGAAAAATTCTAAAAATCACTTATATTCAGAATATAAAGCCTTTTCTCGGATATGTTCAGGTGATGTGTTGCAGAACCAGACATGATAGACCCCATACTTTATTTGATAACAATCTGGGGCGTCGGTTCCGTAGGTGGGTTGTGGAAACGAAAGTATATACTCCTTTTTCTTCAAAAGCGGAGTTAAAAATAAAATACAATGTTATTTCGATGGAACATTTGAACCCCTACCCCTCCTGACCCCTCCTTAAGCTTTTCAAAAATATCGACTCCCACCCCCGGGGCGGAAACCCACCTACGGAATAAGCGCCCAATCTGGTATTTAGTCTGACGAACTTATACTAACTCTATTAGAATCTATGGGTAAGTTCGTCAGACCAAATACCAGATTGTTTTCAAATAAAGTAAGTGTCCCTTCATCTCTGTGCAGAACTCAATATTGAATTACCGGTAATTAAAGCACAAAGATTTTAACATTCCATTAATTTAAAAACATGCAAAATTTTGCAAAATATTAAATTAACAGAAAATATCCACCACTTTTAAACCCTTGCATAAACCGTCGCTCACTAAAATACACATGGAATTTAATTACTACGTGAGTGGCAACAATATAAAAGCTCATAAAGTCAGAAGTCTATGTAAAAATATAAAAATAAAGAGGAAGACTAAACAGATTCAGATTTTAAACTGTATATTGGAAGCGAAAATTATTTCGTACTTGGTCATCCTTGATTCTAAAATATTATCGAATGGTTACTCATATAATACTATAAATTTGCTTTTATAAAACATATTTTTTAATATGAAAAATTAATTGTCATATTTTATAAATAATAACCTATATTATTTACAGAAATATGTTTCCATAACAAAAAAAAACTATTTTATTGAAGTTAATAATTTATTAAGTATATTAGAGTAATAAAATTAAACATGATTCCTTTAGTCTTATCCAAATTAATATTAGAAATAAATATAAAAAATAGTGTCAGGATCAGATTAATATTTGTAGAAAATCTACATTTTATGAAAATTGGTTAAATTTTATTTAACTTCGAAATTGCTATTTATTTTACATTAAATTTTGTAATTATTATAATATATTTTGTAATGTATTGATCTCTATGTACTGTATAACTAACTACCAATGCTTGATATGTTAAACCACCTGAATATGCCTTACTTTGAGGTTTATGTCCGTCAGTGTCAGCGCCGGAGAGACTCTTTTTGCGTTCATCAATGATCTCATCTTTGACCACATGTTCGCTGATATCTTTGAGACATCTCCGACATCTGTTCCGTTTGACGTGTCCCGGTTCGAAACCGGCACAGATAGCACTCATGTCAGGACAAACACCATTGGATTAATAACTAATTCCTGGTTTAGCACTCAATCATGTCGTTGTTGTAGTAATAACTCGATTCTTGTATTGATTATCCAAACAAAACAACAAATGATTTAAAGTCAACAAATTTGGAGCCAATCCTCAAATATAGAGCACTATTAACACCGAATTATATCAAATATTATTCAAATAAGACTTTTAGAGATAATTTTCTCTATTAATGCGTTTACTATACTATAGACGTAAAGAGTGGATGCGTTGATGAGTTGGGCCAAAGATATTTTTAGGAACTGTTAGCACACATACCGTACCCAATGTTAACATAATGTGCACAAAACCTTTTACACTTGTATTATATAGAAGTTTAGATTAAAATATTTTTAAAGACATAGTTTTCAATGAATTGGTTTTAAAAGAAGTTTATTAATAAATTATATATTAATAGAGAAGAGGAAAGAGAGAAAAGAAAAGTTTTAAACAATCACTTGATATGAGATTCAATAGATAGCGCTTACAGACTGTTATGCAATCAAAACATAAACACATTTTCAAAGGTGTTTCGCATCTAATAATCGCGAAAAACAAACAAATCATTTGTGAAAAACTAAATCAAAACAAATCATTAAAATAATCGCATTTTTATATTTATTTAATAAACTTTAGTCACAAATCAATAGTAATGTTAATTCAATTTATTGTAAGTTTTAATTTTGCCTAAAATTTGAATTTTAGTACTGATTTTTGATTTTATGTTTCTTTTAATGTTTTTTATATTCAAAATAAGGGATACGATAGACAACTGGGTTTAGGATTATTAACGTTTGGCTCATTTGTATTGATTTACTACACATTTTGGATAATAGTTATACCAATGGTTAACGAAAAACACTTTATGCGGGAATTCTTTCCCAGAGAGTCAATGGCTTTAGCGCTAGGAATACCAATAGCTATCGGAACAGTATTTTTCTTAATTGTGGCAATTTTTGCGTTCATTAAAATGAAAAACGTTTGAAAAACAAAAAACAATATTAAAACTCAATTGAATTCAAAACAATTATAGTCACAAAGTATTTGTAAATAAAAATAAAGTAATTTTTTATGATTTGATAAGATTTTCATTTATTTTTATGTGCTTTTGGCCGACTTTTTGGACTTGACTTTCCTTTCCTCTGCTTATTACTGTGTTTACCCCCCTTCCCCTCTTTATTCTTTTTCTTCCGTTTTTCGATATTCTGTTTTCGGACATCACTCTTGCGTTTCATCCTCTTATCCAACGTCTCTTTCCGTTCGCCCCATTGTTTTGCACTTTTTTGTTTCAATTTTTTCTTTTTATTCAATGATTTTTCAATGAGTTTTGAGCTATCCTTCACTTTAATTCCTTCACTCTTTTCGATGGCATTTCTCCACAACTTTTTCTGTTTAATTACTTTGGCTTTTGAGGCGTCGTTTGTCTCCAATTTAGTCATCTTTTCCTCCTCTCTCTTCGTCTTAACCAACAGTTTTTGTAATTTATTTTTCTTTGAATTTTTGCGTCGATTTTCAATCGATTCAAGTGTTGGCGAAACGAAATCAAACTTTGAGTAAACAATATTTCCCTCTTTGTTATAGATTTTGGGTATTTTACTGCCGTTTACAACATTTCTCTTATCACTCGTCTCTTCAATATTTTGGTCCACTTTTTGTTTTTTAGGTTTCTTTTCCACTGATTTATCATTTTCTTCATTCAAACCATTAGTTGTGTCCAAAAGTTGGCGTTTTTTAAACCCCTTTTGTTTTGAAGCGCGCATTGAATTCAGTTTTTTCCTCTCTTTTTTAGTTTCTCTCAATTGCTTTGCGTTTGTCTTTTGACCTCTAATTGACTTCAATTTAATGATCTTTTCGTTCAGTTTTTGCTGCAATTCATTCATTTTATTATTCAGTGATTTATTATTTGAATTAATATTTGATTTATTGTAGAAATTGTTTGCGATTTCCGACACTTTGGACCCGGAATTCGGGTCTAATTTAAACCGTTTTTGTTTTGCTTTAGAGCTTAGATTCAAGTCATCACCGAATCGTTGTTTCTTCTGGTCTTCAATTGATTCCAAAATCTCTTCATTTCCTTCAAAATATATTTTCGGAGGAATTAAATCAATGAGTGATTGAAAGTAATTATTGTTTTCAATCAGTTTTTCACTCAAATCGTCAGAAATTTCATTCAAATTATTACAAATTTTTATTTCACTTTTGTCTTCACTCTTGACATCACCTTTGGTCGAATCCTTATTCTTCTTCTTCTGTTTGTATCGCATTTTACTTAATATTAATTAAATTTTAAATTTAATTAATAATAACTGATTTAAAAATTGATTGACTTTTAAATCGTAAACACTTTGAAAGCATGTGTTTTAGGGCTTTATATAAATGACGTCAATATTGGTTGCAATTGCACTCATTGGTAGTGTTGGCAAAATACAAAATGTTTTGAGATTTTGTATTATACATTGTATAATACAATATACAGTACAAAAGCCTTGTATTATACAAAATTAGTTTTATTTTATTTTAATAACACTTTATTTATTTAAAAAACATTTATTATCTTAAATACATTATCTGGATATTATTTTACATTAAATATGCGATTCGATATCAGATTCTTGATCAAATTTCGATAATTCTGAAAAATAAATTTTAAAAATTGTAATGATACACAGAATAAAAGATTGTACTACTTTAGCAATACTACTGTATTAGAATGGAATTGAATAGTTAATGGTCTTTCTATATTAAGATTAAGGATGACCAATAGGAGAGCATAGCTAAAATACCCACCTGTAAAGAAAAAAAACAAATTCCTCAATAGCAATTTTAGAATATTCTGTGAAATTCTGTCTAAATTCTTAGAAAAATAACAGAATTTTGGCAAATTGTTATAATATTTGGTCAGATTTTGTGAAGTTCTTACAAAATTCATGGTAATTTACTGAATTCTGTAAAATTCTTTTAAATTGTAATTTTTAATAAATTTATGCAAGAATTTGAATATTTCAATATAGCCCATATAACTTTGAATCTCTCATCGACACACTATAACACATTATTTTGGTTATCTCTAAATAAGATTATCGAGATTATTTCTCAATTTTGTGAGTTCTCGGCTGATATGAAAACTTTAATTCCTATCTATAGTGTACATAAATTTCCCATAGATGGCGTTGTAATAATACAATGTGTTGCAAAAATTCATTTTGTATAATACAAGATGTATTATACAATTTTTGTATCGCTGCCAATCCTAGTCAGAAGAATATTTTAAATCTATACTATATAATTTAAAATTTTAGAAAAATTTAATTTTTTTTAAAAAACTTTGTTGCATTTACAGTATTTTGAATATACCAACCTTGATAAATATTATGCCCTCCCTTAAAATAATTATACATGCAAAGAACTACTACTGTATCAAAATTTCATAACTTTATTGTACTATTGTTGATTTAATGAGCATATTGCTTTATATTAAATCACCTTGTAAATGCTAAATAAGTCTTCTATTTGAATTACGTTTGTAATAAAACTAAGTAGGGAAGTGTTTCAACAAGAAGTTCACAATCAAAAATTGATTAAATACATTCGATTAAGCATAGGATAGTTTGAATTGTGGCAAATGTAACGCAAAACTACTCTAATGACCAAAACTTTATATATTGAATATTATAGGGTTAATTAATCTGGAACACTATAAAACTTGTTAAGTTATAAAATACAACACAATTTTACTTTCAGAAATTGTCAACTAGATTTTCGAGCGCAACCGAGTATATAGTCTGATTTGATCTGATCTGATAAGAAATTTTCGGCAACTTTCAGTTTATTCAAATTGCATAACAAAAATCAAACATTACTTTTGCTGAATATTTAAATCAATAATAGGAATTAAGAATTAAATGCAGGAGTGGTCCAGAAGGCCTAAATACTGTACATACCTGATTGAGATTTTGGAAAATATCATCTCTGACATTTTGCGCCGCAGGCAAATATTTTTTTTAATTTTCACTAACCTGAGCATTTTTCATATTTTGGAAATTTATATACATCCCTGACTTTTTGAGACAATTTTCTCAAAATACCCTACTTTTACCTTCCCTGATTGAATGTCTAATCAGTTTATAAATGGTAACTTTTTTAAAAATAATTTCTTTTAGAGCTGTTTTAACTAGTTAATAGTAGTTTCCAAAGGTCAAATTATTTTAAAATTTGATTAAAAATAATAATTTTACAGAATTTGACCAAATTTGGAAAGAAATTTATTGATAGAATTTATACAGAATTTCACAGAATATTCAAAAAACGGCGACCTTGTCGTTTTTTTCACAAAATTACTAAGGAGAGGAGTTGCTTCGCGAGCAACCTTGAGGGTATCGCCTTAAACCACAGGGAGTATTCAGACTGTACCCCTTGCCAATCCCTACTTTCAAGATAAGTATTTATAATTTTTAAGAAATTCAAACAACTACCATGATCAAATTCTCAATTAGATATCCTATTTTCAAAAAACAGACATCTTATTTTTGATTGATTATATATAAGCAGTTAAAATAATATGTAAAATGCGGTTTTGTTTTTATAAAACATGCTTGTTCAGAAAATTTTTACCTGAAAATACTTTTGAGTCAATTTTTTTCTACATTTACTAGAAAATTTCGAAATATATTCAATTGACTCCTAGAGGTTGAAATTGCCCTTGCAATTGACTTTACATATATAATTGTTTCAATTGGCCACGTTGTTTAGCTATAAAAACTATTTTTTTAAAATTTATACCCAGAAATCTCTTTTTAAACTTCGCATTAGCGAAATAACTATTGTTTCAGATATCAGCATCACTTGTAGATATGCTGAAGAACTGAATTAAGCGGAACCGATAAATTAAGTCAATAGTATCATTGGAACGGAGTATATTGCACTAGCACTGCTGTAGTGTAGTGCACATACCAGAGTTAGAGCTTTACAAACAAGACAACTTTGATTGAATCGAATTTATTTTAACATGTTTTGTAAACTTCCAACACTGGTATCGGTGCGACACCAGAGCTTCCAATTGCTATCATTATTCTCTCTCTCTCTCTTATTTATTTATTAACAGTAAAATATATATTATTCTTATGTCAAAAGAATTGATTGAATATAATGTTTTATTTTTTTTATAAATTATTATTTATTATAGGAGAGTCTGCTTCTGTGGAGCGGGTCTTTTGAGGAGAATATTATTGTGTTCTGATATGTCGGACTAGAAGTAAACACCTGAAGGATAAAGATGGTCCTGAGTTGTGAAGTGAGAGAGGAATGAGTTAGCGATGGAATGTATGATTTAATAGTCAATTATTGTCCAACTGTGCGGCCACTGGAAGAGGCACAGGAGAGAACTTTTATCGCTACTCGTGATGGGTTAAGAATAAAGTGCTCATAATTTAATTTTATTTTTTGGTCAACACTTAAGGTTAAAAAATATACAAAAAAAACTTTGTTCTAATAATCAAATCTTAGGTCTGAGGAGAAAGTTGTAAATCACAAGATTAGGCCCAGAACTGCAAGCAATGGAATAAAGAACAGTTTCTTTCAAACACTTGCTTTTGGATTCACTTATAAAAGAAAAAGTTTTGCATCGTTTCAAAACAGTTTCGTTCAAAGTTTTATTGACTAAACTTCAATCACTAAACGGCAGAAATTTTTAATTTTGTTTTAATATTTAAAGAAACATTAATTTTGGCCATCACTGTAACCACAATCAAATTACAGGTAATGCCAATATTAGTTTTCAAAAGAAACTCTTTATTAAATTTTAATTAATTATTGAAATTATATTTAAAAAATTTAAACAATACTTAAAAAAAACATTTGATTAAAGGAATGGTGGGAAAAGAGGAGAAGAGTAAAGAGGGAAAGGACCAAAAGGGACAGAAGTTGGAGGATAACAAACTTCAAGTTGAAAGGGATAAACAGTTGAAAGACGTTGAGAAAAGAAGACATGAGCTGGTGATGGGTTTGGATAAAGGAAGAAGAAGCAAAAGTAATCTCACTTAATAAGCGACCCATCAGTTGTTGAATTTATTTATTTCATTCAATAGTGTTTTTTCTAAATATATCTCTAATCAAATAATTAATTTCAATAAAATAAATATAATACCCGTTTCATAAGTAAATTAAAATTCATATTTTTTAATATTAACATAAGCATTTTAAAAAATCAATATTATTTCATCATTTATAAAAATTAATCAATTTTATTTAAAAATAATTATCAAAATTTTTGTCTAAAATTACTTATTGTATGGAATCATAGTATGAAGATTTGAAATGAATTGAATAAAATAACAATCAGGCATAAATTATGCCCATAATTATGGTTGCAAAGAGTGAAATATTGTAAAACTTTCAACTGAAAGTTTCGCGAAAATTTCATTAAACTTTCACCCCAAAAAATATCTTTCATTTCACAACAACTAACCCCATCTATGAATATTTCAAAAAATATTTGTAGAAATGTTTTATAACATGTGCTAAATAAGTTCAAGTTATATATATATAAGAGAATATTTAATTAAAATTAAAGTTAAATCTATAGTTAGTGTCAGAACAATAGTTTTATTTATACATTTATTTCAAGGATTTTATTTTTAATATAGTTTAATTTTGCAATTTCAAAAAATAACCAAGATTTTATTTTTAATTTAATTCAATTTTACTTAAGAGAAGAATTTATGCATATTAAACAAGATTTTTAGTACTAAAAATTAGTTTATTGCAGAAATAAGTGTCAAAAAATTGCTTTTGAATCTTTCACTAAAAAATGAAAGTTTAAATCTTTCTGTGAAAGTTTCACTCATTTTTAAATTCCATGAAATTTTGCAACCTTACCAATAATATTAGGGTTCCAGATACTTTTAAAAGTTATCCAGAGACATCTATTTAGTTAAAAATAAAACATCAATAACACATGGTATTAGTGAATATTCAGTAAATTTATAATTTACAGTTTATTATTTTTAAATGAAGTATACAAATGAATATATTTATTGTAAGTTTATGTTTTACAGTTTTATAATTTTTTGATTATTTTTCTTTGGAAATTAAGAAACTGTCAATTATAATTTGAATTGAAATTAATACTTTTATAAACTTCACCTAAATGTTATGATGAAATAATAAACTGTATTTTATAAATTGAGTACAAATTAAAACTATCATATTTGCTATATAATATTGAAGGCGGAGTTTAAATGCTCTTGGATTGGTTGCCTGATAACAATAGAAAACAGTTTCAGGAATTTGATAAACAAATGGTCATCTATTCAGATATAATTCTGTTTCTGTTTCTGCTATAATAAGTGGTATCAGGGATGGCCAATAAATGGGATCGGGCAGAGCATTGGTCTCTGAAAAATGTCCGGGTAGATATTCCGGGATACAACATCAAAGATTTGTTAAATTATGGACAGGGGGTCCAGGAAGGGAGTGGTACTTCGCAATCGTTGAATTCTTGTTGAATTTAAGTAAAAATGATATAATTAATGGAATTTCAATGAATTCGAAAGAGTTTAATAGAATTTGGCACAATTAAACACTATTTGACTAATTTAAGAAAGAATATGATAAGATTCGATTATTTTCCAGAATTTAGAGAGAATTTGTCCCATGTTTTTCTTCACAGGTGGGTATTTTGACTATAGGTAAAATAAGGTAAATTTAGTTTTTAAATTTTGTCTTCTACTCAAAATGTAAGGGAGTATTTTGGGAATACTCTCTGGCCACCCCTGACCCATGCTTAAACCTAATAATTACTGTTTCATACCAAATTTTTCCACTTTTCTCAGTTGTCTTTGACATATTTTAAAGAATATTCTGTTTAACCGAATAATGATTTAGATTTTAGTTTTTATATTTTAAAAATAGAATTTTGAGTCCGTTTTTATTCAATATTTAGAGTTAAAAGTGAATTAAAAATAAAATAGAGATCAGAAAAAATCACATAAACAACAATAAATGTTGAATAATATATCGAAATTTTTTTTAAGAATTAAAAAAAAATTTATTAATGAGGAGTGGGTTAGAGATCATAGGATGTGTTAAATAAACAATTGAATTATAAGAAAAAACAAAATCAGTAATGAGTAGTTAAAGTTTTTTTACAAATTTTGTAATTAAATAATCACTTTTTTTGTAAAAGAGAAGATATATTGTTGAATCCAAAGAGAGGATAGAGTCAAATGAACTGGTATTTGATGTATTGATATATTTGGTGTACTGTATGTGTCGGTCCATCTTATACGTCGGGCCAAACGCATGTCTTGAATCATAATTATCAAGAAATTTTTATATAGTTACGGGATGATTTCTGATTTGTCCGAAAACTCTAAGAAATCAATTCAAAATTATTGTTATCTTCAATTAGACTTAATAATAGCCCATTAATGTCAGGAAAGTAATGAGATATACAAAAAAATATATTGATTTTATAGCCTCTTATACTATACTTCGTTTATGAACTTATAATTTCCAATAAAACTAAATCTCAAATTTGGTTAAACTCTAATAATAAA
>JAQFXN010003035.1:0-11567 GCA_034693365.1 Liacarus xylariae | reverse complement strand
TATCCCACTCTTCTATGGAGCGGTTCCCGTTTGAAATTCTTGATTTTAAATTCACTTATACGAGCTCATATAAATGGCTCATTCATTTCTTTTTTCGCTTGTTAGGATATAAACAGTGACAGAATATAACCTGCAGAGTTTATCACCTAATTTAGGTTTACGAGCCTTAGAATTTTGAAAAATTACATATTTTCACACGAATTATGGTTTAAAACAATAAAACACAAAATAGTTTTAATAATTGATAATAACTTTCACTTTTTCTCTAACTTTTTTATCAATGCATTATTGAGAAACTTAAGCGCACTTTAACTATCACTTAATTGTTTGTTAATTGCATTCAATTTTATCGTTAGTATTCATTAATTTTCATCAATTAATAGACAATTTGCCGATAAATCAATGCACTGATCACTCGATAATCATCTCATTAGACAAACGAATGCAATGTTTTTACTGTTTGTCTTGCATTCACTCAGATTTGTATTGAAATTATGAAAACATTACAACATTTGGCAAATCGACACAACATTTATAACACTTTTAAATACAGTTACTGTACTTCAGTATTTGACTTAATTTAAAGGGATTTCTACACAATTGCTATCAAAATTAGTTCAATACTAGACTAACAGTCATAGACTGTATGGCATACTCTATGATAGCCTAAACGAATTGCAAACTCCCAGTAAAGCACTTATATTTAATTTTCAACTTATTTTGCGAACAATAATTGTTACTTAAATTCACAATAATCTAAATTTTATTCCACATTTCATTGATATTTATTATAAGATAATAATAAAATTTAATTATTGAAGGAATAAAACAGCTATTTATGGGATTTTTCAGTTCACACTATAATTAAAGTTACATTTGAACTATAATTTATTATTACATCAATTTTTTGTTTGTTTTTAACATTAAATTCAGGGGAAAAAAGTTGAATATTTGTTTAATATAACAATTCAAGCCATAGTAACACTAAATTATATGCAATAAAATGATAAACTATTGTCAATTCAATGATTTTCAAGTTTGAACTAATATTTATAATTCGATGGATTAATAATATTCTATACTATAATTAGTGTATAACGAATTCGGGAAATGTCAGTAAAAGCCCGATTTTGCACGTCGAATTTCAAAAATTTGTTCCGGGAAAATGTAACAATTACCCAATTTTGTCCGACAAACCCACTAAAATTTGCATTAAAAATGCAATTATTCCACAATTTTATCACTGCTTTTATTATGAATTGCAAACATATTGTGAATAAATTGTTAATTGACTGTAAAATATTATTTCAATTATTTATATTAAGAAATTCTCTATATTTTGATATTTTCTAACAATTAATTCTAACCGAAAATAAAAATCAATTTAATATTGAATTCAATTCATATACAGTTAAATCAGTGATATTTTAGTTGATAACATATTAACATTATAGAATTCTTGTTAAATTTTTCACAATTATATCCGAAATTATCGTAAATCACAATTAAATACATGTTTATTGATAATAGTTTATAAGCTGAGAGATCTTTAATTAAACTCACAGTTATTCAGTAATCTAGAGAACTACATCAAACCCTGATACATTAACAATGAAAATGATAATGAATTTCAACAGAGACATCGAAGAAAAATTGAAATATTAATTAAATATTCAATAATTAATGTTTTCTTGTATCAAAACTATTTCCTAAGATTAAAGATTAAATAATATCCTATCAATTGAAGTTTTTAATTTTTTCTGCCCGGAAAAGCACTCCGAATTATTCATTCTGCCCGAATCCGATGTACACTAACTATAATACACAACAGAATCAATGGAGTTATCTATAGTTATTGCTATCGAATAAGTTATGATTCATAAGAAGAAAATATTGTCAAACAAAGTATAAAACTTACGATTGTTTGCAAATATGTTTAGATTATAATTTATCGATGACTAACACTAATTCTGGTTATTTAGTTAAGACATCAGTCAATAAGTTTTTCAATTCTTTATAAATTTATATCAATAGTAACGGAACTCACGTTTGAAATAAATATATCCTTTATGTTAACCCTTCTATACATTTATGATATAATTGAATCAGAACTAGTGTTTTATCCAAAATAAAATAAACTCAACATGCTCATTTAACAAGCCGTCTTATTATTGCTAAGTTTATAAAACAATATTATTGTTAGTAATTATGAGACAACCCCTCAATGAAGTGAATCCTTATTTCCGTTTCCATTGAAAACATAAATTCAATAATTTTTAGATTTCGTATTCAATTAATTGCATTCAATGGTAAGTAAAGCAAAACAAGCGATTAAATTGAGATTAAATGCCGTCTCTGTAGAGGCCGTACGCACTTCACGGACACGAGAGGTCCATAACTCAGATAAAGTACAACAAAGAGGGAGACCTTCTGTTCTCGTCGTCCAAAGACAGCACTCCTAACGTGTGGTATACCATAAATGGGGAGCGTTTGGGCACTTTTGACGGACACAACGGCGCCGTTTGGAGTATTGATCCCAATTGGGACACAACCAAAGTGGTGACCGGCGGGGGCGACAGCACTCTGAAGGTGTGGGACACAGAGACCGGCAAAGAACTCAACTCAATCAACACCAACACTAGTGTCCGCTCCTGTTGTTTCTCATTCTCTGGAAAACAAATCCTTTACACAACAGATCAGGCGATGAAAATGCAACCGGAAGTGCATATTATTGATGTCAATAATGCAGAGCACATGAAGGGTTTGTCCACAGTTATGTCGATTAAGGAGTTGGGAATGTCTAAAGTGACCAGTAGTTTGTGGGGACCTCTGGACGAGTCGCTCATCACTGGCCACGAAAGCGGACATATAGTGAATTGGGAAGTAAGACAACCCAAGAAGAAACTGAAAGACGTTTACGTCCATAAGTCACAGATTAATGACTTGCAGTTCAATAAAGACCAGACGTTTTTCATATCCGCCTCTAAAGACAATACCGCAAAGGTTTGTCCAATAGTTTTGTCCGCTTTTCAGTTAAATTATTTTATTCTATAATCTCTTAATTTTATGCTTTAGTTATTCGACACAAACACTTTTGAACACTTGAAAACATACAAAACTGAACGGCCGGTCAACTCAGCGGCCATTTCTCCGATCAGAGATCATGTAGTTCTGGGTGGAGGTCAAGAGGCTATGGAAGTGACGACAACAGCCGCGCGTTCGGGCAAATTCGAGGCCCGATTCTATCATTTGATATTCGAAGAAGAATTTGGTAGAGTTAAGGGCCATTTCGGTCCCATACAGTCCGTGGCCTTCCATCCCGACGGCAAGAGTTTCAGCAGTGGAGGAGAAGACGGTTATGTCCGCATTCAGGCCTTCGATCCCCCGTATTATGACTTTAAGATCGAGTGTTGAATAGAATTTATATAATGTTTTGATTTAATTCACTTTTGAATTAATTGTTTATTTCAATCGATTTGTCAATTAATTTAAATTTAAAATGTTTTAATTAAAAGACAAATATTTTTTATAATTTGATTTAATTCGGTATTTATTAAACCTTAAATAAATTGATGAAAGGATTGGTCGATAATTTGGGTCAAATTAATTCTCATTTATTCTAATAAATTGATTCAAAAATTATATTAAAGATTTGAAAAAACTATTTGCGAGAAAGCTATTACACCTTTTATTTAAGGGTCCAAAAAACACAAGGGTCTTATTGAAGGAATAATAAAATTGTCCTGAAACAACAGTTATTTTAAATACCATCTGAAGCGATTCGTATTGTAATTTGTGGTTCTCCGCAGTAAACCCACTATGAATTGTCACAATTTTGCACAGAATATGAGTCGATATCGTACTAACGATACAGTATTTAAGCAATACTCTGAATAATGGAATTTGTCATAATTTTTACATTTACCAAGTTCAAGTAAATTCAAGTATAATTTAACAGAATATTTTCACTACAGAAAAATTGATCATGAAGAATTGTCTTAGAGAACTATGTCTGAGAATTTACTTTTTAGATTTTCATCAATGTCATTGTCAAAATTCATATTAAAAACAAAACAATAGATTTGGATTAAAATGAATAAATGATTTATTGATTTTTATAAATACAATAGTAATGAATGTATGAATTGTTTACATATCACAGAATATTCTGAAATTTTACGACTAAAACAAAACATATTATTATTTTGATTGAATCAAATAAAAAATTATCGCTTATATTGATATGGATTTCAATTCTGTAATACTTAATGATTATAAAAATTTATTGTTTTAAATAATTTTAAACCAAAACAAAACAAAACAAAACAAACTTTGAAATCAATTATGAGTTTTAAATATGAAATGAGTTTTTGTTGAATTAATAATTCGAGTAATCATTTGTTATTTGATTGCATAGAAAAACAATTAATAATTATATAGTATTTCTCTTAAATATAAGTCAATTATAAATATATAATAATTATTAGGATTTAAAATACATTTAAATATTTGAAATTTTTTTTTATTGTATTTGTTTTTGTATTTCAATTGCATTTAGAAGTAATCGATTGATTGGAATCACAATTAGAGACAATCAAAGAGAAGATACAATTGCCGTAACCGCTGAAGCAGAGGAGGAAGACTGCAGTGGCGAACACTAGGGAACAGATAGTGCAGGGCTTCCGCTCCAATACGTATCCAATCAAATACAACACCACAAACATCACGTGATTCTGCAGAAGAGTGGCATTCGTGGGCTTCGGAATCAAGAGGACAGGGATTAACCACTGGAGACAATACATTACCACTGATTACTATTAATAGTAATTACTTCTCAAATCAGTTATTTATAAATTTTGATTAAATTTATTGCAATTTTATTAAACATTAATTAATGTTTTGTTTCAATCGTTTAATTATAATTAATATTTCAATTATTAATCAATTGTTTTGTTGTTTCAATCAATTTATTTCACGTTATAATTGACTTCCGATTAATTAAATGGTTATTAAAAGTCTAAATGTTTTTAAAAAATGACTTTTAAAGGCTTTAAAGCGTATGAAATGTAAACACAAAACGATGTCATCTCTCGAGTCATGTCTCACAAGAGATGGCATTCATTGCAATGTTTTTATTTGTGTTTATTATTATTTGAGTTTCGTTTCAAAATTTAATGATTTAATTGTAATATATTTTAATAGAAATCAATATTTAATTGATTTTAATATAAATATATTTTAAATCAATTATATATTCAATCCTTAATTCGACTCATATTTGAGGTAAGAATCGGCAAAACCTTGTGTTTAAACCTATTATTAAAACAATGTTTCGTTGAATTGTTTTCGTATTTTTTGATTCGGAATCAGAATTAATTGAATTGTCTTTGAATGCAGTGATGTATGGCTTAGAAGAGGCGGGAATTCCGGGCAAAGAATATCTGAGGGATTCGCTGACCAACTGTTCGGATCCGTTGCGAGCGATCGAAGAGTTCCAGACAGAGAACGGCATTCTATTGCCGTCATTGCGGCCAATGCTACCACTCCTGGACTTACACGGAGTCAAGCGATTGGAATTCCATTTCTCAGTATTGGAAGAGTTGAGGGAAAAACTGATTCTTAGAATTGAAGACATGACTAAACTGGAGGCCAAAGAGAGGGAAAAGAAGTTAAAAGAGTTGTTGAATAAAAGTTTTCCATTAATACGCGTTCCGTCACTACAGCCGGTGGTTATGGTTATAATGAAGAACTTGGATATCGTTGAAGACAAATACCTCAAACAATTGGTTACCGATAAGAGTCTGTACGAGAAGTGCGACGTTTCGGTTAAGCGCCAGATATGGCAACAGCACCAGACGCTCTTCGGGGATGAGGTCTCACCCATACTCTCCCAATATATTAAAGAAGTATTGAATTCCTTTTTATGTAATTAAAATCCATTCTTAATAACTGTTTTATTGATTGAATGACAGAAAGAGTCGATATTTTTCAACTTCAAAGACATAAATAAGACGTTTTATTCGTTTACTCCAAGAGTTCGGCGACAAAACGATATAATCCAGACATTAGTCAAAATGGTTGGAAAGAATGTTCTGCTTTACGACACAATTCTTCAATTTCTGCGGACATTATTTCTTCGGACAAAGAATGTCCACTACTGTACACTTCGGGTCTCACTTCTGATGGCATTGCATGACTGCGAGGTGCAGGACATCACAGGTATGGACCCGTGCCATAAGTTCGGCTGGTGTTTGGACGCATGCATTCGCGAACAGAACGTCGATTCCAAGCGCTCCCGAGAACTACAGGGCTTTTTAGAGGGTGTGCGCAGAGGACAGGAGCACGTATTGGGTGACATATCTATGACTCTGTGCGACCCCTACGCCGTTAACTTTCTGGCGATGTCTTCGATGAAAGCACTGAACCATCACATCGGGACTGAGAGTCTGGCGCGCGATAACCACGTATTGATGCTATTGTTGCGAATGCTTAACTTAGGGCTCCATTCCTGGGATATTCTCAACTCTCAGGTGTTTCGAGAGCCCCGACTCGACCCCGACATCATCACTAAATTTGTTCCAATCCTAATGTCGTTCATAGTGGACGATCAGGTCAGGAGTCTTAACTCAAAGCTTCCGCCTGACGACAGGGAGTCTGCGCTCGCAATCATTGAACACTCGGGTCCGCCGCCCGACGCGTATCAACAGTTTGTCTCTGAGGACAGGTTGGCCTCGATTTTGGCCATTTATTACACAATACAAGTGACAAAACAGAAGGACAAACAGGCA
Source organism: Liacarus xylariae (assembly GCA_034693365.1). Lineage (NCBI taxonomy): Eukaryota > Metazoa > Arthropoda > Arachnida > Sarcoptiformes > Liacaridae > Liacarus > Liacarus xylariae. The sequence goes on along the minus strand of JAQFXN010003035.1, from coordinate 4,779 downwards.
GTTATGCGGGTTTTGGGAACTTTGGCCGCTTCTCACGACAACAGAGCCTTTGAGGACCAGTACTTACATATTTTGGTCAGAAATTTGATATCAATGGCCGAAGACTTCTCGAGTGAAGAGTTTTGTTCAGTTGTGTTCGACGAGATATTTATGCCGGCGCTCACATACGGCAATGTAGTCCAGCATCTAATGAAGCTGTTGTGGCACACATACCAAACACTGCCCAAAACCAGAATCAATAATATTATGAAAATTCTGGAATCGTTTCCGTTTCCGAACCAAAACAGTAAAACCTTTTTTAAAGAATTGCAAACAAAAGTCAACGAATATCTAACAAAAGCAGAATCAGTGCCACAACAGGCCATCCAAACCAATGAAGACGTGGACTTTGCGACCTCTGTCTTAACTCCTGCTTCACATCGCGATTAAATCCATTTTACATTAATTCAATTTTATTCCAATAATTATTTATTTTTAATAAAATAAATGAAAACTAGTCTTTCCATAATTATTAATATCTTTATTCTACTTCTATAGACCAATTAATCTATAGTCATTATGTGAAGGGGAAGGGGAGGTCAACAAACTCTAATACTGTTTATTCAGTCCGTTACTCTGAATGTCTTCAAATGTTCTAATTGTTTATATTTATGGTTTAGAGTTCTTTAATTTTATAATTTACAAACTATAATACAGTCAATTCTGGTTTTGAGACCCCATGCTGTTTACCCCCACTCTATTTTATTTCTCATTCTCCACACCAAAACCCACTCCAATTGACTATAATATAATTAATACCCCATTTTTAACCCCTTCTCGATTTTGTACTCTATTTATAAAATCATTTCAATGTAAAACAATTTAACCCTCATAACCATTAACATTGTTTTTGTCTAGTTCAAATTATTTTAATTAAATATCCCTTTATTTTAATGAATTAAACGTCTAATACAACTATTCATTCATTTTTTCACAAATAGTTATTATTACTATTTACCTGTGGATATAGGGAAAGAGCTCTACCGTTAGAGATCTCTGTTATTTAATTAAGAAATAAGCCATGCCCTAATATAAATATGATAATTCATTAACCAATAAAAATTGAGAAATAATGTAAACACAAAATATTTAATGAGATTTAATCAGATTATATGGTTTTTACAATAATTATGTTCGTCTAAAGTACTATTATAAACAATTTTATCATTTATCCAATATTTCGATTCAATTTTAATGGTATGGCGAATGCATTTTTGCCAAAATTGTGGCTTAATTTTATGAAATGCTCTTTCAATTAATTTTAAGAACTGATTTGAATTATTAGTAAAATTAAATTTAGCAATTATTTTTTTTATTTGAGCCCAAACAAGCTCAATTGGATTTAAGTCACAGCCATATGGGGGGAGTCTTAAAGGAATGTGGTTATGCTGACGTATTATATTGTCGACATTGTATTGCTTTGATTCCACGTTTTCTTTAACAATACTTAACAATTGATTTTTTCTGTATTTAATGGTTTGGTCAAAGTTTTTAACATTTACAATTAACCATTCTCTAATTGTCTTTATATTTGATGCACTGGTAGGGGGTTTAATGAACAATTTTGAATGTATTGAGGCATTATCATAAACTATGATTGAGTTAGGGGGCAAATTTGGTATTAAATCATTTTCAAACCAATTTTCAAATTTTTCCCCGTTCATTTCTTTATTTATCGTTATTTTAGTGGCCCCATGCACAAACCCATTTACTGACCCGGAAGATATTAAAGAATATCTAGTGCCTTTTCCTATGGAAAATCTAAGTGGCAATTTTTTAGAGTTATTTAATGGGCGCAATATTTTTGTGCGGACGTAATTTCTGTGAACATGACTTTCGTCTAAATAAACAAATATTGAATTGGGGTACTTTTTCTCAAGTTTTCGTTTTTCAATTAAATATTTAATTCTTAATTTTTTGTTTTCACTTTTATTTATTAACTCAGATCTTATTAATTCTTTTATATTATTGTATTTAAATCCCATTTTTTTCATCATTACATAGAAGTGCTTTAAACTACAATTGAATGAAAATTTTTTTGATTATTTAGACATTTTGTAGACGTCTTTAATGGTCGGAAAAATGTGATCACTATTCTGTTCATAAATGATGTCATCAATAACATCGATATCATTATTATTATGAATCACTTTTAGAGGTTTAGAGCGAGGCTTAGGTACTGAAACCCCTTTACTTCTAATTTTATCAATCGTAGCTCTTTTAACCCCTGTGAGTTTTGTAATTTCAGAAGTAATGTCTTGTTTTTTTCTCATAGTTTTGGATAAAACTTCGAAATAATTCAAAATAACTTCTTGTATTTCAGGTGATACTGGAAACCCTTTACCCCTCTTAATGTTTACTTTATTTCCACTCATTGTTTAATTATTAACAAAAATTATCACAATATTTATCACAAAATTTAATTAATTGTTATGAAACTATCACATTATTGACTTAATATTTGTTTTATTGACTTAGAATTAGTTTTAGGGGCGAAAAAACTTTATTATATTACATAATAATTACTGTACAAACAGACTGAAATATATTGTATATATTATACTGTATTCATATGCCTTTACGTAATGGAAATGGGCATGGCTTATTTCTTAATTAAATAACAGAGATCTCTAACGGTAGAGCTCTTTCCTATATCCACAGGTAAATAGTAATAGTATCTTACTCGTATGCCTGGGCGTTGTGATTGGACGAGAGATTCGTGACATCAAGAATGGTTCTACGCTATAGTGGCGCTAGATCTGAAACGTCCTGGCTACTTCTACACTATAATGAGACATTTTCTCTGACGTCATGTTCTCTGTTATCATCTCGTGGTCAAAATATCTTAGGATTAGCATTAACTTATCCAATTATCATCTAATGGTCTTCATTAAAAAGTTTTAAATGAATATTGCTGATACAGAAACAATCTATAAACAATACTAACAGAAAAATTATTAGTATAGGTTTTTCTCCAAAATGTATAAGTTGTCAAATATAATGAGATTATACTTTTGTATTTAAGAATATTATTACCCAATTCTAAAAAATTTGATTATAAAAAATTCAACAATTTTTATTTATTGAATTATTAATTAGAACTCTGCGATTAATCCTCTGTGATTGTTAGGCAACATTTTGAAAGCGCGCAATCTATTGACAATATGAGATTATATGCTATACGCTGTAGAGTTAAATTGAGTAGAAAATAGATCTTCACTGAAAAATAATAGCACATGGGCAATATACTTGGGTTACTTTGAGGTCAATATACTACAAGTGATCATAACATGCGTGGTACTCCTAGGCTAGGTTTGGGTTAATTGGACTTAGTCATGACAAGCGCGGCTCACTTATGATACATATAGCAACGCCTGAAAGATCTTCAATATAGCATAATGATGCCGTCAAGGTCATCCTCTTGCAATCTCAAATTTGGGCCATGTTGAGCATAATACTACTTATGCCAATTTGCAATTATATAATTAATAAATACACTAGTTACAACAAGTCTTTAATTATATAATTTAGTTTTTGATCACATTAATTTTCTATAAATGAACCTGCTCATAGTTAATTTTTATGAGGGTTTTAGAGGTTTTACAAAAATTAAAGTTCATTAAAATTTTCACCTTTACATCTTAGATAATGATAAGTTTTCATTTAATATTTTATATAAATATTTTTAAGGAAAATGCGTTATTATTGCAGACTTAATATCATGAGAACTTGTCCATCAGTTGTTTATATTTATATTTAAAAATGTACAGGTTAATGATTTATTTTAAATTTTCAAAATTCAAGTAAATATATTTTAACTCTCAATCATTTCTAGAAAGTTAACAATATCAGTAATATTTCAAAAAATTATATTAATAAAATATGGGATGCCCAATTAACTTAAAGTGAGGGGGGTATAGGGCACTGATAATAGCTAAACAGGGGGTACTAGTTAGGTTTTTCCAAATATCTTATACTAGCAGAATTTAATTTAAAATGACGTAATTTAACAGAATTTCGATCAATTCTGCCAGTATTTAACAGAATTTGAAAAATTCTATGATTTTTCCAGCGATTTATTAAAATTTCTAATTGGGAGGCCAGTACTTTTTTGTTCATTACAGGGAAGATATTTTGATGATTTTATAAAAACATAAAGTGTATTTTAGCTATACTCCCCCATTGGGCATCCCTAAATAAAATTGATTAATTATATATAAAAACACAAAAAAATGGAGAAAAAATTAAAATATTCCTCGTCATTTTCAAGGCTATAATTCTGATATGTAATGTCTCATATATTAGATGAAATTTAGACATTTTAAAAAATCACATTATAAAAAATAGTCTGATGAATACAAATTAAAATATAAAAATGCTTTAGAATTCTACTCAAAAGTTATCACAATTTGAAATTTTCAAAGATTATTTTCCCGAATTTAGAATCAATGATATCATCTGATTGTGTTTCTATAAAACATACCTGTCCATTCTTACCCTGGCCAATGCACTAAAATATCATATTGTTACAAATGTTTTGTAAAGACCATGACGGGACTTCTATTTCATGTTTATAAAATAAAAGAAGGATGTTGTTTTAATGTCTAGTATTGCATACGAAAACAAATTATGAGAAAAATATTTGTATAACTCTAAACATTTACGAACTAGATCACTATTTAGTATCAAACTTCGAACGCAAATAAAATTAAAACTAAATGAGATAATTGAAAAATTTCA
>JAQFXN010003034.1:0-11568 GCA_034693365.1 Liacarus xylariae | reverse complement strand
TCATCAGCACCACTCAATAGTAAGATTTTTTTCCTTTGCCTAACCTTCTCCCTGCACAACTGGTGATTTAAACCCAGCCAGGGATCATTGCTTCACTCAGAGATAGGACTGCAGTCACAGATTTAACTTTAAGAATCCTAAGATTACAGAAAACATGATTTGTTTAAAAATTGTATAACTATTTAATTTAGTTCAGTATCAATAGTTTACTATAATTTTTTTATAACTCAAATTATTTAATATTTGTTCATGTATTGAGGTTTTACTGTAATATTAAATGAAATCTAATTGAATTGATATTATCTCTTGAATTTTGGAATACATTGTCGTGCAAATTGCACGGTTTCGGCACTTAAGTTATTTTCGTGCACTTTGCACGGATTGTTCAGAGCGTGTTAAGTTTTTACTTTTTAAGTCGTCTATTTAGGATTATATAAATTATATTGTCCTTTTACACTTGGATCAGGTTCTAGAATAGATTAGAAAATTGACTTTTTAACACTTTGCACCCACTTAATCTTACTCCCTCATAAGCACAACTTTTTATCTTGAGAATTATCCGGAGACATATAATAACTAAATAACTAAAAATCTACAAAATTCGTTTTTGATTTTGTTCACTCCCATAGATAGCTTAATTCTATTTAAAGAATTAGATCATCAAAGAAAAAATTAAATACTATATTTAAATTTTCCAAATGATAATTATAACTTGATTTTCTCGGTTAATGTATTTAAATTCTACAATTCCTTCTGCAGACATATTCTGCGAAGTGTATCTGAATTATGAGATGAGAACAAAATGCTTAGTCAGCTATTGATTAGTTAGAGAACAAATAAAGAATATTCCTCAGAGAGTATTAAATAATTTAAATTCATTTTAATTTCATAAAATAAAATTTGATTATAATTAACCACAAAACTGATGGAATATAATGTTTCGATTTTTTATTTCATTAATATTTGAGACCCTCTCAAACACATGAATGACAACTGGAGTTATATTCGGATGAATTGTTGAAATAGTAATTTGATTCACAAAATAATGATTGCATTGCATTAGACTTTCAACAAAAAACTTAGCTCTTGTAGAGAAATGTGATATTTATTTATTCAGCTATTATTGGAATCTCACTGTTGAAAAATCAATTCAATTTTCATATTCTACACATAAGACAGAATTTAATCAAATTCTATATAAATATTCTTATATTTAATTGAGTTTTTCTAAATTACTGTAATTGAATAAATTATTTTATTCAAATTAAAGTTTTATATTTCCGATCGAAACCATAATGTTTTAGTTGAAATCAGTGAATAATTAGAAATATAAAAAGGTTCCACTATAAATTATGTAATTTATCAGTGCAAAATTCTATTACCTTTATGAGTTTCTTGCATAATAAATATGATTAAAGATTTATTTTAGGATTCAAATAATTACAATTTAAAATATATTATATGATCACATTTTAAAATAGATTTAAATAACCTTGCGTATACTTTGAATTACTTGATAATTCAATTTTCATTCTCACTTATACCTTCGTAAGATTTTATTGTAAACGTTTGGCGAATACAGAACGAAACGTTAAAATATTTTCTGTATTAACTTTTTCTAAAATTTTCTCCTACAATAAACATCTTGTTTAGTTTGGTATAAAAATAGAGATTTATAGTATATTTTTTTTAATACAAAGAAATTCAAATTACTTCATAAATTAATCCACATTCTGAACTTGATGATTAATGTTTCTCATTTGTTACAATTTAATATTCAAATGCTTTTAATGAAAAATGTTTAATCATTTTCTAATTTCTAGATAGAGCATGAAGTTCTCTGATTTTGCATTTATAACAGGCATGATAAACAGTCTGATTATGGATCAACTTCAAACTTCAGTTAAATACAAGGTACTCTACAAACATAATTGAGTTCTAGTTTGAAGTAATCCATAATCAGAATGTCGTTTATCATGTCTAATTTCAAAATATTATATTTGAAATATTTTGTGCAATCCCTACATGAGAATGAGTAACCAAATCAGCCTCTTATCCAACCCCTCATCCTTTACATAAAATTCTGATAAACAATGAGTAAACTTTTGAGTTCTTAAGGATCATAAATTTTATGAGGTGATCAAGGCAATAAGAACGTAATTGCCCAAATAAACATATTTATCACATAAAATTATCAGATTACCCTATGATATCAGAATTGTGCACAAATAAGAAAATTATTTCCAATAGTTTTATCATTTAAAATGTGCACAATTACAAAAAACATAATGAAATTGTTATAGATTATGTTTATATAGAGCACATGTATTATATAATCAAAATGATTGAACGAAAAAAGTTACCTTAATAATGATCTAATACTATGTTATGTTTGGCTTATTTATCACAATTACATATATAAGTCCCAACATTGTCGAAGTGACACACCTTTCATTGATAAGCACGTAACGAATCAATTGTTAATACCCACGCAATGCTCTTTTCAATGCTATACTCCTTTCATACAATCATTTCTATCTATTGGATTCCATTACGGATCGCATAAATACAATTTGCATACAATAAATTATAAAACGTAATCTAAACCAGATGAAAATTTTAACATGAAAGAGAAATAATAACTTAAAATTAATTTCATATGAAAAATTTTAATATCGAAATAGTTTACAATTAATAACTTGTTTTCATTGTTAATATTTTTTTACTAAATTAAATCTAACTTCTATTAAACTTATTCATGACAACTTAATTTAATTAATATAACCTAACAAAGGCAATCTTGAAACTTGAAATCTTTCATTTTTCTATACTAACCAAACAGAACCTTATTATCCCAAGATTAATTATGTTGTATAATTGATTTCATAAGTTACTTTGAAAGTTTATGCGATGTATAAAATTTTAAATTAAAAGTAACATAAAATCCATAACAAAGTAATAGCCAACTTTTGCCCTGTTGGCCCTTTTGCATAATTTATTGTGACATTTTGCTTACCGTGTTCTTCTACACGCGATCTTCTACATGGCCTTTGGGCTATTACTTTTGTTACGGATTGTATGATTGTATTTGCGAATCGTATTTATGCCATTCGTATTTATACACCTATTGGATAATACAAATCTTTGAGAAAAAACAGGAAAAAATACTTCTCTGTAAGAAAAATTGTTTCCAATATATTATTTAAAATATTTAATTAAATGAAGTGACTCTGAATTACAGTTATTAAAATTTAATAGTTGTCTGATTATAGCAATGTTTGTCTATTTCTCTAATACAGTTTGGCAGGTGTTTCTAGAAGTGTGACAATAGCTGTCGCTTATCTAATGTAAGCTATTTTTCATTCACTTTGATTTAATCTCTTGATTACATTCATTATCTTTTATATAATAAAAATAATTTATTCTTCATATCATTCATTGTAACAATAGGTCCGTTACTTCACTTAACTGTAAAGAAGCCCTCGAAGCAATTCGCGGCGCCAGAAGCATCTCTTGTCCTAACTATGGATTTCAGAGACAGTTAGAAGAGTTTGAAATTAGAAAACTTAAAGCTGTGAGTGTATTGTGTGATAAGCCTTTCATTAATTCAAAATAAATATGACATTTCATTCAATCTATTTACGAACTAAAATATTAAAATCAATAAAACATTCCTTCATTTTTATTACTTTCTGCACAAAATTGATATAAATATATTTTTTCAGAATGATCAGGATTAAAATTCTATGATAGAACATCTTAAATCTTGGTTTGAGACGTCCAATAGAGGATATTTTGCAATTGCTTATTTTAACAAAAGTTTATTTAATAAATTAATAATATTTTAATAGAATAATTTTATTGTTTAAAACAAAATAAGGATGGGTGAAGTTTTACAGAACTTCCAAAATGTTCATTCACGACAGTATTCTCATTTAGTATTATTGGAAATGTTATAACTTATAAGTGAAAATGTTCTCACAATTGCCTTATCTCAGTTGCAAATCAAAATTTGCAGCTTATAAAATGAGACCAAAATAATAGGGTGTGCTCAAAAACCTAGGTGACAAATTCTGAGGGTTAAATTCTGCAACATTTTATAACATAACAGGTTTATAGTATTATGGAATCAATTAATTCCACAATACATATATCGTTGTAAAGGTTACTTAATTGCAAGTAAATTGCTTTTAAAAATATTCTCCGCAGTGAATGGTAAGACCTAGGCTCCCTAAAACTTCGTCTTGTTTCCTGTCTTGTCTTGTGCCGTTTTGGTCTTGTTGGAGAACAGGACAAGACAAGACAATATATTTGTCAAAATTACCAGGACAAGACAGGAATGGAGTGAATCTGAAAAATTTATAATGCCTCTCATCGATAGAGAACAGACTTTTAAAATTTTGGAAATATTTATAGATTTTAATAAAAATGACAGTATAAGCAATAAAGTTATCTAAACTTTGAAATTATTACATATCAATTAAATAAATTAAGAATATTGATTATAAATGTTACATAATTATGATTTAATATTTGGGTTTGGGTTTTAACTACTTGAATAACTTTTATGAAACGGGACAAGACAGAACAGGACGACAATTTTTCTGTTAATTTCAGGACGAAAGAGGACAGAAAAAGGCTTCAACAGGACAAAACAAGATATGAATCAGTTTTTGTCATGTTTAGGGAGTATTTAGTCAGACCCATGTTATATTAACTGTCCCATATATAAATCAAAAAGTTAAAATGTATAGTTTTTTTTTTAAAAAAAACTTAATCAATTCCAATGAAACTTAATAGAGAAAAAGTACATCATCTTAATGTCTACATCATCTTTTTTAACGTTTTTATGTCGTCAACCTTTATTTATAAAATAATAATAAAAAGTTCCATAATTTTATGTAAGTTTAAATCAATAAAATCAATATTAATCTGAGACTATATATGGATAGCTTAAATAGTGGCAAACGTACTGCAAAAACTATTTTCCAAAACTTTATATGTATTGTAGGGTTAACTCCAGGGCACCCTAGAATTTTGTCTGATTACTTATTTTGGTTTTATTAATGAATTAAAATTTTGAGAACAGCAAATTTTCATCGGCTCCTGAGACCCGGCAATTGTCAGCTCAACCATTCAAATTAATTTCATTAAAGATTTTCATTAGTGAAGTAGTGATATGTAATAATTGAAATGTTTGTGATTTTTGTTAAACTAATTGCTCAGAAGTAAGAATTTCTTTGTAAAACTTTAGTCACTTCTCAAACAATTTCTTCCAACAAATTGATTGATAAAAAACAATTACTTAATGCGAAATTAATTTAAACAAAAGCTGTAATTTGACAGACTATAGCTTTTATTGAATTAGAGGCGACACTCTTTCTGATCTGAGCCTTAATTTATAACAAAAATAAATCGAAAGAAAATGAAATAAAAATTATATTAAATTAGAGATTTTTTTTGCAAATCTGACGCCAGTTTAAGCGTTTTTCAGATAATTATTTGTAGTCAATGAAACAATGTATACAATGTAATATTCAACACTAGAATGCTAATGTTGCCAAAGTAGTGTAGAAATTGAGAAAATCAGCCTTCGATAGCAAATTAATTCAATAATTCAAAATTACGTGCGTCGCTATTTCGACCACTTAAGCGGTCTCCAAATATAACTATAAAATAATAGCTTTTGCATTTAATAAATCACAAATAATTGTTGAACGTAATAATAACAGTAAAAGCCATCTAAGGTAAACCAATTCAATAAAAAAATAAAAATAAAAAGATAAGATGAATTCTATGAGAAAACTGTCTATTTCACTTGCAATAACTTAATAATCTGATACCATATCAGCGCTATTATTTTCATTTAACTTACTTATATATTATTATCATTATTAATGGTCTTAAGGGCCATTTAGATGGACTTTTTAAATGTTCAATAGATAGCCAATCATTTATGAGTTTTAATAAAAACAAAAAAGTTTGATATTCAAAGGTATGTATTGTTAAATACTATTCGGATTTGAATAACATATGAATTTTAGTTTAGTTTAGTTTTAGACAAATTAAATTACATTTTCCAAGAAAAGAGCAATAGACTTTTTGAAAAATTACCAATTTATTTTAATCGCTTAATACCAAAAAATATAATATCAATTTAAACCTTAAAAAATATTGATTATTTGATGTTTTTATATATTAACTACAAATTTACACAATTTTGGATTACAAAATTACCTGAAATCATGGATAAATATTCGCAATTAGATAGCATTAATTGCAAAATTTTTCAATATTGTTCCTATATTTATTAAAAGAGATTTTCCGAAATTTATAAAATAAAATGCATACATCCATAAAATGAGATGTGCAGACATTCTATCCACTTATTGTGCAAATATATTATAAATAAAGACAATAAATACTTTGAAATATAATTATTTGACTTTAATTAATTTTTAATTGAAATTTTTACAAATACACTATATTATAGCAATATTTTATAAAAATAGACCAGTAAAGTCCAAACTTTTTTTTGAGGTGGATTTCCAATTTCGATATACAGACTCTACTCTTTCCAACAAAAATATTTGGGCAGTAGAAGCATTTGGGTATTTGGGTGGCTAATATTTTATCACTCTTTTAATATTAAATTTTATAGAAATTAGAATATGACAACTAATAAATTTTGGAATATTTCTTGATTATTTTGATATTGAACGTCGAATTTTATACAAAATTTATGATGTGTTTAATTAATCCATCTATGTATATATGAATAAAATATAGTAATCAGAAGTAGAATTCAATGGAGATAATTAATATTGAGATATATTTTAAATCAAATTAATATTTTTCGAGTAATAATAATAATAAAACAGCTGAAAAAATGATAAAAAATATTTAGACTTTTTTCAACTAATATCGCTCTCAGTTGTTCTCACTTCACTGCTAACAATGAGCAGTCACTTGTTCTGAAAGGAGTGGAACGAAGTGCTTCGAGCACTTGACGCATAGCATTCGGCTACTCTGCCTACACCGACAGGTATAAAAGGCGTTCATGAAAATGAATGAATGAATAATAAAACAAATAAATGACAAAATAGTACAAGTCGATTCGATATTTAATAATATCAAATTGAACAAATTACTTAAATCGAAATACTACAGATTTTGATAAATATTTGAGACTGATTATATATATAATTTTATTTCAGCACAATCTAGGTGGTTCTACAATATCTTATTCAAATACAAATGTAGAATAAATCCGAAAATATCAATAGGATTCGATTCAATTTTAATATTCACCATAAAATTATATCTCGAATTAGTATATTTTAATAATCAAAATCTTCAGATAAACTATATATTCGACTATTAATTTTAGAAACACTAAATTATACATGAGAATATATCGTCTAAAATTCAATGTCTAAAAATTTCTAGATATATGTAAAATTGAAATTTTTAGTTAACTACATCGAATTCCTTTTAAAATACAAGATTGGAAAGGCTAGAAAAAGTTTGTCCCTTAAATTGTTGTCAGACAAAGTACAATCTGTATATCAAAATTGGACAACCACCTCAAAAATAGTTTGGACTTTACTGTAATAGACTATAAAAAACTTTATTTAAAAATATACAGGACTGTAGAAAGGACTGTATCACTGACAAGGAGTGGATTCTAAAAAATGGTCATTGGCATGCACTTTTTTAGATAAAATTAATCTTTATGTTCTTCTTAACAGCGAAAAATTTAAAAAATGTGCCAATGCTCAAGCTAAAATGACAAAATTATTAGTAAAACCTTTACTCTAATTGAGATTTTACTGTACCTCTATTAGAGACTTAAGTTTGAAAATTAGTTATTTTAAGTCAAACTTACATTATATTATATAAATTTATTACTTTTTAATACAATATATACTACTATATATATTAATCAAATTATATACTACAATATAATTAGTAGAGCATTCAAATATATTTATTTATTATTGGGTTTATATTAAACTACCTAAATATGACTTGAACTGATTCCTGTCTTGTCTTGTCCTGTTGAAAACTTTCCCTGCTCTGCCCTGTCCTGAAATTACAAGAATTTTTTTCTGTCCTTTCTTCTTCTGTCTTATCAAAACACATAAACAATAGTTATTTTTTGAAATTTAATAAAAATTCAAAAAAACAGTAATGAATTTTATCAATTTCGAATGCAAATCAAAGTTAGATCTAATAACTAGCTAATTAATAACATTTTAGAACAATATTTCTGTTCAGCTGAAAAGCTTTCAATATTTTGTATTAGGTTTTAGAAATTAGATAAAAGACTGTTGATGAGAGACTAAGGTTTTTTCGTTTACACGATTCCTATGCTGTATTGTCCTGGTAATTGTGACAAAAAAATTGACTCGCATCATGTGTTGTTTTCTCCGGTAATTCACGTCTATAACTATAAGTATCAACAAATGTAAATATAATTATAGTATAAATAAATTTCTGTAAAAACCTGTTTCGTTATTGCTTCGTTTTATGTTATTTTATTGATTAATCTGTGATCGAAACCTTAATATAGATTTAAAATAATTGGATATAAAATAATTTTTTCATTAAATTTATACTCAATAATAAATCAATATATTTGAATGCTCTACTAATTATGTTTGCAAACAGTAATAAACTTATAAAATAAAATGTAAGTTTGAATTAAAATATTTAATTTTCAAAGATCCCTGTTTAAACCTAGTTTAAAGCCCCAAAAGTAGGAATGTGGACATTATAGATCCAAAACCCATTGTGAGGTGTGGTCAAATAGGTTAACTCGTATGAAGCAAATTATATATAGATTAATTTTAAATTTCGTAGAAAGTAGTATAATGTGTAATCTAGGACATTATGCAAAGTTATGAATTATAATATATATTTCTTGTTTTTCCCCTTTTTAACCTTCAAGCTCTAAAATTACCCCAATGCTTTTCAAACATTTTTATTCTACTTTTTGGTTCTCTACACTACACCGTGTCAATTAGAAAATCTGACTAAAAATATATTGTTTCATGTAACGATTTATATGTCATATTTTAAGTTATTTCATACAATCTTAATAGAATTCATTAACCTAATCATATTTACTATACTAAATTATTAGTTGTATATGATATAATATCATTGATATTTAATCATTATCATGATATTTTATGTCTCCGCCCAAATGATCAATTGTATGGCCAAGTTTCCTACTCTTTTTAAGATTTTTAAACTCGTATCCTGGACAAACCACAACCGCTACAGATTTTTGCCCAGCAGAGAAATTGTTAGAAATGATGTCTACTATCTGAAAATATAAAAATTTCTTTGGTGCAAGGGGGTCTGGGAGTCCATAGGAGATCGGCGAAGTACTTAAGCCTCTAATAGAAGTACAGTAAAATCTCAATTAGAGTAATTGTTAGACTAAATACCTTACCATTTTAGCTTGAGCAATGGCACATTTTTCGTTGTTCAGAAGAACATGAAGATTAATTTTGTCTAAAAAAGTGCATGCCAGTGACCATTTTTAGAATCCACTCCTTGTTAAAGCATAAGTTTAGCTTAAAGTTTAATGTTGTTAAAGCATTGAAGAGCAAAATGAATTAAAAGAATTAAATTTAAATAAAAACAGTAATGAAAAGAACTGATGAGGAAAACTATTTATAAAACAATTACAAATATTTAGATTTTCTCATCAAAATATCGTTCAGAATCGTTAAGAATTTCATTTTAATAAATAAAAAACTATTTTCTCATTTATTTAACAGTAATTTCTGAGCAAATATGAATCCATGAATTAGTTTTAATTTATTTAGTTGACATCGATTTAATGAAATAAATTTTTTATAAAATTGTGTCATTTGAAGTTCATTTATCAAAATCATTTTGCACAGAATGCATCAGAAAACTATTTTAGAATCAAAATGGATTAATATTTAGGCCCTAAATATGACTAATACTTCTAATATCAGAGCTCATCCATTTGCCAAATAGTGTCGAATTACTTTCACCATAGCATACATGCAATTACATTTAGACGTGGGTCCTTAAAGTCAGGGGGTATAGGGTACAGATGCCTCTAAGTTAAAGGGTGTTTAGGAGAGGGTATTTTGAAATCGTCTAAATCATGCTGAATTTAATTTAAAAAATGACGTAATTCAACAGAATTACGAATAAATTTATCAAAAATTAGACAAAATTCTGTTTTTTTTTCTAAAAATTTAGATAGAATTTCGCAGCAATAAAAAGGCGCCTCTGGCGTCGTATTCTTAAAATTTTTAGGGGGACCTTGTTTTTTCATAGGGGAGTATTTTGGTAATTTTACAGAGACTCAGGGTATTTATTCATCCTCATTTTAATAGAATGTCACCTAAGAGTCTAGGGCACTTTTAAGGACACTTTAGAATTTATAGTTGTAAATCAATGATTCGATGCCAAATCTTTTTTAGCATTAACCAGGGCATTTTCATTTTTAATTTATTTAATCTTATTTGAGCTTATTTCTCATTCTTTGTGAAGATTTAATTTAATTTATTTATAAATGTGGTTGGACAAAAGCGTTAGAGCGTATTTTTCAGCTAAAACTAGTGAGTATTTCGTTTTCATTTGTTATTTCAAGTCTGCGAGTATTGCACGCATTTATTTTGATGTATTTTACTTTAATTGAATTTTGACAAAAGTATTATACGATATTATCCAAACTTCTATGGAATTTAACACAAAAATTATTTAGAATGTTTTGTAGAATATTTTTATAACTAAATATGCTAAATTTTTGAAAGATATGCATTATTTGGGGTAGACGTTCGAGGATACGATTTTCAGTGCTTAACTTTTGTTTCTTTAGACCCCCTTGACAAATTCTGAATAAGATTAATAAATTTTAACTTATTTATTTAATATAATTAAAACCATGAAAATCTTTTTCTAATTAGTCCATCAAAGAAGTAGCCCATTCTTAAGAGTTCATAAAAAAATCGTTTTCTAACGTGATCTAAAATTAATCTTATTTCGATCAATTGGCTTATTTTAATCTTTTGGTTGACTTTTCAATCATGTTGGCTTTAGCTAATTCTTAGTAACACAAACCAACATATCCGGACACGAAGTTTGAGTAGACATTTTCAATCGATACTAATTATGAATGAAATCAGAAATAGTTATCTCAATTAATGAAATCTATGACAATGTTACTAATATTTTGCCCCTAACAGTATAACGTTTGATTTTAATGCGCATTTATATTTATAGAATAGCATTGTACTAACTTGCTTTTTTAAACATAAACTAAGATATCAACTTCGTTGTCAGTGCAAATTGCATTGTAGTTTTATTTAATTCATTGGCGTTTGTTTTTTAAAAAATTTATTGAAAATTTTGCACTATCTATAGCCTGTCCTAAAAGTCGCTAAACAGAGAAATGTTCTATATTAATGAAAATCAAGCGCGAGTATCCAAAATCAATTGATTTCTGATTAAACTAGGGTTGTATTCGAGTTTAATAGTTATTCAAGTATTCTCTAAATTAACGTAAAATAACTT